>SNQJ01S0197993.1:0-16774 GCA_010110895.2 Picea sitchensis
GTTCGTTTGATTCATCAGACTATGGGATGTAGTACGACCTTAGGAATCTTTGCTCGCTATATAGAGTTGTGTCCTCCACCATTTGGTTACTCTTCCAAACATATGGAGAGTTTGCATTGCCTCCTGCTTCGTAGACTTATGATTAACATATATGCTTCCTGAGTCTTATCACTTGTCATGTTATTATCCAAGGGAAGTTTGTCACTGAGCCTGGGTCTTATCACTTGTCGTGATATTATCCAAGGGAAGTTTGTCACTGAGCCTGAGTCGGACCCCCTGCAATATGTCTCTTGTCCGCATACCCGGCCATCCTGAATGTCCAATCAAGTCTTTGTTCGAAATCACTGAAGCCTTCAGTCCGATCATCAAGATTATCAAGTTTATAACCGATGAGTCGTTGAAGACCTCTAGGTAGTGTAGTCATACACTCATATTACACTCCTACCCGAGTTTAGAATATTTTGAAGTTGTTGCTCGAGATCTGAAGTACAACCATCAGGCCGAATCAGCTTCTGGGAGATGGATACTTTATATGTATATCTTTCGGATTTCGAGATGTAGCTCCGCTGTGTATTATTCGTGGCTACTATTTATAGTTATTTGACATGGATCTACAGTGTATTTGATTGGTATCCATGGTTCTATTTTATCCCGAGCATGGGTATGCCCACCTCGATGAGACATTTGTTATTTTGCAGACGACACCTCCTGATTCCCGATTCTTTGGCTCACTCATTCAGCATATCAGTACATATTGGTAAAAGATTGGTAATGTATTTCAACCATCAGATGCTCTTTTGACCTCACACATTAGGGGGCATATGTTATAACCCTAAATTGCACCACACATTCTTACCTGGCATCAGGCCAACTCATATCCTTTCATTTCCAAAGAATCTACTGAAAAACCTCTTTGAAAATCCTCTTGGGTGAAGGTACACGCGCCCTAACCCACTACTGCACGCGGGAGAATGCTGGAAGGCCTACTACAGCCCGCGTTTACCTAACAAAGCACAAAAATAGGAAATTTTATGACGGGACAAAGAGCTATGGGTCAGTTAACTGAAACTCCCGACCATGCATGGTCGAGAGTTCGTCCAAAACCCTAGCTCCTTCTAGCCTATATAAGAAGGGGTAGGGGTACCATTTGGAGGAGGAAAATTATAGCAAAGAAACTCTGCCCATTTTTTGAATCCATTTGTCCCAACCCTTTAGCCTTTTCTCAAGCCTAAGGAGAATTAACACAAAGAATTTGGAGGACAAAGAAGAGGAGGAGCCCAGGATCAGGATCAAGGAGCGGTGGCCGGTCTCGACTTTGATTGTAAGTTGATTGATTTTGAAAATAATAAAAGAATACTTTTCCCATCCCAATGCATGAGTTATCTATGATTTGTGTAATTTATTCTTAATTTCTAACCCTCAAGTAGAAAAGTAGCATGCATGCGTAGTGTTTTGTCTTGATTGTAGGTTAACTTTGGAAGGAGCAGCGCAAGTAAGCGGGCAAAGCGCAAAAGAGGATCTACACCAAACATCAGTAAAAAGGTTAGTAGTTTCTTTTCATGCATGTATTGTGAAAGAGGGGTTTAAGTTTTGGGTGGTAGGTCAAAAGGTCATTTATTTACAGTCAAAATCTGCATGCAAGTCTGACCCTAGTTTGCTAGTCTGTAGGGTATATTTCCCAACAACAATAATCTTTAAGGCTTAACTCTAAAACGAATATTATATTATTATTTCCTAAATATCCATCCCCTCCATATTCGACCTTTGCATTACTCACAAACCTCTGGAACCAACAGACACCTTCATCTATCCCATACTTTTCCTATGAAGCACATTGCACCTGTACTTTTCCTAATCCCATATCGTGTTTTAACGATTTCCTTTTCCTGCCATCATATGTTCTATACCCGATATTTTCTACTTCCATCACCCTTACATGATTGGCTAAGGAGATGGAGTAAGAAGGAGGTTATCAGGTCTGTGGTTTGAAGAGGTGGGTTGTCAGGCCCATGGACTAAAGAAGTAGGTTCTCATGCCTATAAGAAACACTCTCCAGGTGATATAGGTTGTTGGGGAAGTGATTTTCCTAGAGGGAGCCCAACAACATCTATAGTTGTCTAAGAATTCATGTCTGGCCTATTGTTGAAGCCCTGGAAGGGAAGTGGGGTAGCCGAGGGACTGTTGGAAAGAGAAGGGGCACACTTCCTGGGAATAAATCCTTCATGTTGATTATGCAACTTCCAATAGTTTCATCCTAGCTTAGAAATCCCTTACCCGGGTGGAGTTTAGTCCTAGCTCGGGGTTGACCCACTGCTGAGAGTGATGAGTAGTGTGTTCTAAGGCTGGGAAGTTTATGGAAGGTCTACACATAGTTGGTGGACTTATATAAAAATATAAGTACCATTTATGTGTTCATTTGCATGTTGTGTATTTGTACATGTCTTATATTTACGAGGTTTGCATGTATATGTTGTATGTATAGGCTTACTATTGTTTTTGCATTAATATGTGTATTAGATTAATGTAATTGTCTGTTAATTTTTATATGTATGATGTTCCGAAAGAGTTATTTGGGGCATAGCCCAACAAGTCTATGGTTGGTAATTCTACAAAATTAGTATCAAAACTTAGAAAGAGTAGTTCTATTGTAACGTCCCCCGACCACCCATGGGTCGAGTAATGCCACTCCAGAGAAATCTCTCATGCTCTGATACCAATTGGTAACATCCCCAGCCTTAAACAGGTCGGGCCATGCTACTGTAGGAAAATATTTCCTTCTCTTACTGCGGAACATACTGTAACATACCCAGTATTCAACTGAGCTATGCCACCTAAATTTTCTCTTCAAACTGCATGCAACTTAAACATATACATACAACACTCTTTCATAAGATTTACATGCAAAAATAAACAAACAATTACATTTTGTAATATACGATTTCATACTAAAATAATAGTAAACACGGATATGAACATATACAGGGAAATACCCATAAACATGCAGGCAATTATAATCACATATATGATAAACCGTAACATAAGAATGTAAATAACAATGCAACATATAATTTTATCATATTATTGGTACTTATCTTGGACGGATTGTCACCAACTGTGTACAGACTATCCATGAATCTCTCAACCTTAGACTACATTGTTCATCACTCACAACAATGAGTCACCCCCGAGCTGGAACTGAACCCCACCCAAGTAAAGGGGTTCCTAACTAGGATAGGGTTCATAGACAACAAGAAATACTCTATCTCAGGTTCTCTCTCAACTAACATCCTACATCCTTTCATTCCCCACATGCCTCTCCCACCCAAGGAAGTGTGCCCCTTCTCTTCTCAACAGTCCCTTGATTGCCCGACTTCCCTTCCAAGGCTTCAACAGTAGGCCAGACAAGAAGTCTCAAAGCACTATAGCTGCAATTTATCACCTTTAGGAATCAATCCCCAGTAATTCTCTTTCTCGAAGAATTTCTCATGGGCCTGACAAACCACCTCTTCAATTTCCCATGGACCTGACAACCCGCTTCTTCAATCTCGCTCCCAAGCTAACCAGGTACTCCAACCGGATAAGTTTATGGAAAAATGATCAGACACAATGAAATGAATGTTTGAAGGATAACAGACTACATGAGTGAAATGGTCATTGAATCATTGGTTGGATAACTAAGTGATGCAAGGAATCATTGTGAAACGGATCGTGAAGTATGATAGTAAGAGTGATGGTCAAACTACTAGTCAGAATCCTCATGAAAAAGTGACCAAACGAGCTAAGTCCCCATGATATGAATGCATGTCCCCCACTTGACACTTGTCATGTTGGAAGCTACTTTGGTCCACTTGTCCCCAACTTTAGAACTTAGGATAAAATAATTATCCATTCTTTATGCTTCTAGGAAATATTAATATAATATTCCTTTTTTTTGGCTTAAGCTCTCTAGCTTAGCCCTTTCTCTTGAATTTTGGCCCTTCCTTTCCCTAACTAGTGAAGTTTAGTCCCCCATCTCTTTTATCATGGTCAGTATATGTGCAACAATGTATTTTATATTAATCATGAGACATACACAAAATAGGCGCACTGGCCTCTAACATCTAGGCGCTCTGTCTTAATTCCAAAACATGAGCATTCCAACTTATAATAACTGGATCAATAGCCTATAGCACATATCATATACACAAGGTTCACTGACCTCCATACTTTGTGCACTTTAGTTACTATGTGTAGTATCCCGCAATTTGCACGCTACATCATTTTACTGTGCAGTTCATGCATGCACTATGCCATGGAAGGTGCATTACAAAATGATGTCAAAATAGCTCACCATATTAAGTACACTTACATTACATTTACAATTGGTTTTTGTTGAGGGATATTACAATTCCCTCCCCTTATTTATGCATTGTCCTCAGTGCATCATACACCCATATACAACAGAGCTTTCAAAAATCTTCAAAAAGATGTGGGTATTTTGTCCGCATTGCATCCTCATGCTCCCAAGTAGCTTCCTCAGGACCGTACCAGGTCCATTGGACCTTTACAATCCCTATGGCTTGGTTCTAGAGCTGCTTGAATTTCTGGTCCAAAATGTGCACCAGATGCACTTGAAAAGCGCCTTCTTGCTCCACCCGAATCACATTCTAATCAATAACATGATGAGCATCAGGTATGTATTTCTTTAGCAATGATACATGGAAGACATTATGAATATACATAGATGAATGCAATGCAATCATATAATCAACTGGACCAATCCTCTCTAGGATTTCAAATGGCCCACAAAATCTGGCTGCCAACTTGGTACAACTTCCCAGCTTCAGGGAACTCCTATTAGCTTTCACTTTCAGGAAAACATGATCACCCACTTTGAATTCTCTGTGGGTCTATTCTTATCATCATAACTTTTTTGACTGTCTTGGGCAACTTTTAAATTCTGCTTAATTTTTATCATTTGGTCCTCCATCTCCTTGAGCAACTCTAGCCCAACTACTGTCCTATCAGCTGGATTATCCCAACTCACTGGAGTATTGCACTTTTTGTCATAAAGTTATTCAAATGGGCTCATCTTCAATGATGCATGATACCCATTGTTGTAATCGATTTCTACCAAGTGTAGGTAGTCTTCCCATTTCGATGGTTTGTCCATCACATACATTCTCCGTATATCTTCTTTCATTCTGTTCACCCTCTCTATCTGTCCATCAGACTCAGAATGATAAGCTGTACTAAAGTTCAGATTCGTTCTGAATCCTTTGAACAATCCTTTCCATAAATTCGAGGTGAATTTTAGGTCTATGTCGAACACAATTGTTTTAGGAATTCCGTGCAATCATGCCACTTCCTTCATGAAAATATCAACAACATCTACTGCCTTGTGAGTAGTTTTCAGTGGAATAAAATGGGCAGCTTCTGTAAGCTTGTCCACCACGACCATGATCAAATCATGTATCTTGTATGTTCTGGTCAATCCCATAATAAAATCCATTGTCACCACTTCCCACTTCCATTCAGGAATGGGTAAAGGTTGCAGCAACCCTGTTGGGTTCCTATTCTTAGCTTTAACTTTCTAGCATTCCATACATCTAGTGACGTATTCAATGATCTCTCTCTTCATACCTGGCCAAAAGTAATGGATCTTGATCACTGCCATAGATTCCTGATATCCAGGGTGCCCTGCATAAGGAACATTATGCATCTCATGAAAAGTCGTACGTTTCAATTCCTGGACATTTGGAACAAAAATTATGTTCTTGTACAACAGTATTACATCTATTCCCAAATTATAATTATCCACCTTTTGTGGCATCTTACCCTGTTGTAGCATTGCTACGAATTCTCTGTATTGAAGATATGCATTTGTAGCCTCCAGAATTTTTCTTTTAATATCAGTCTAATACATACTAATGGTTGTAGCATGTAGTTCATGCACCCTCCTACTTAGTTCATCAGCCACTTTATTCTCTTTCCCCTTGATATCATTTATATCAAATTCACATTCTCTTAGAAATTCTAACCATCTTCTTTGCCTAGAATTTAGATTTGGCTGATCAAATAAATATTTCAGACCATTGTGGTTTTTTCTCAGCTCAAACCTCTTCCCCATGAGGTACTGTCTCCATTTCCTCAAGGCATTCACTATGGCTGCCAACTCTAAATCATGAGTGGCATAGTTTCTTTCATGATCCTTCAACTTCCTTGATTCATAACATATGACAAACCCATTTTGACTAAGGATTCCACCAAGTCCTTCATTACATGCATCTATGCATACATTGAAGTCTTCATTTGGGTCTGCAATCCTTAATATTGGAGCACTTGTCAATAATTGTTTCAAGTGTTGGAAACTCTTCTCGTAATCCAGTGTCCACTGAAACTTCACTCCCTTTCTTTGTAAGAAAGTGATTGGGTGTGCAATCTTTGAGAATCCTTCAATAAATCTTTTGTAGTAGTCTACAAGACCCGTGAATGATCTCACCTCTATCACATTATTCAGCGTTTACCATTCTCTAATGGCCTCTATCTTCTCAGGATCCACTGCTATCCCATCCTTTGAAATGATATGCCCCAAATAATGAATTTGTTTATGATAAAATGATAAATTTCTCAATTTGGCATACAACTGATGCTCCCTTAATACCTACAATGCCATCCTCAAATGATGTTCATTCTCTTCCTCTAACTTAGAATATATAATAATCTCATCCAAAAATACAATGACAAACTTGTCCAAATATTCTCGGAAAACACCATTCATTAAGCACATGAAAATAAGTGGTGCATTTGACAACCCAAATGGCACCACTGTGAACTCATAATGACCATACCTTGTCCTAAAGGTGGTCTTGCTGATATCTTCTTCTTTAATCCTTACCTGATTGTATCTTGATCTGAGATCTATCTTTGAAAATATCTTTGCATCCTTCAATTGATCAAATAGATCATCAATCCTTGGCAAATGATGCTTCTTCTTAATAGTCACTTTATTCAATTGTTTGAAGTCAATGCAAAATCTTAGTGTTCCATCTTTCTTTCTCACAAACAAGACTGGGGCACCCCAAGGTGACACACTTTGGCATATATACCCCTTCTTCAAAAGTTCTTCAATCTGCATTTGCAACTCCTTCAACTCTAGTGTACTCATTCTGTAAGGAGTCTTTGATACTGACGCTGCTCCAGGAATTAAATTTTAGAGAAATCAATGTCTCTCCTTGGGGGTAGTCTGGGTACCTCCTTGAACACATTTTCAAAATATTCTAGGACTACATAATCCTCCAAATTTGGCACCTTATCTCTAGGTGTTTCCGCCAAATGAGTTGCAATTATTTGAAACCCTTTTCTGTAACATTTAATCAGCTAAAATGCTGAAATTTATCTAATAGTTAATTCCCTAGGAATTCCCTGTACTTTCCTTAGTTTCCCTTCCTCATCCAGGCAAGTAAATTCTTTGTTGTGACAGTCTAATAGAGTATGATATTGGTCCAACCAATCCATCCCAATTAGACAGTCATAGGAACCTAAAAGCAAGTTGTTTAAATCTGCCTTGGTGTTCATTCCATTCATGTCTATGAACCATGACTTAACCATATCATTAACTTTTCTTCTTGCTCCTGCAGCCAGCTAAACCAACCAGGATTTCCCATGCTTGCTTCTTGGCGATTGCAAACTTTCCACCATCTTAGGGTATATATAATTATGACTATCTCTTGAAACAATTAAAGTAGAGATGGTTTGGTTGTTGATCATACCTTCCACTTCAATCATGTGGGATTGATACTCTGCTTGCTTATTGTCCAGAGATGCATAAATCCTTGTCACATATCTACCCATGTCCTCCACTATTTCAGCTTTTTGTACATTGTGAACAACCCTACCTTTTCCACCTCTGTGAAGACAATATCTGAACCTATGATCTCCTTTACAACCCCAACATTGAATAGGTGGTTGCCTTGGCCTTTGACTCCCTATGTCAAATGTTCTTGGTTATTTAGGCGTTTATTGTCCTTGTGGATTATTTCTGAAGAATGGTGGCTTAACTCCTTTCTTCCTCTGATCCATCTTGAATTTCTTATTGTCTTCCCAAGCCTTTTGGAAAGATGGCCTTGCTTTCTACTAATCATATAGGAATTTAGTTTTCCTTATGGTCTCTTCCAATGTCTTGGGATCATCATACTATATTTTTTCATTGATGAGTGATGGCAATCCACTCAAATACCTTTGAATTTTTACTGTCTCATCCTTGATAAAAGAGTCATACTTCAGAAGTTATAGAAACCTTCTCTCATATTCATCTATGGTCACACTTCCAAGCTTGAGTTCAAATAACTCTTTCATTTTCTTGGCATAGTATCTCTTAGTCAAGTATTTCTTCTCAAAATACTTCTTGAATTCCCTCCAAGTAACATTTTTCTCTTTAATGTGCTTCACATGCACAAATTGATCTCACCACATGGAGGCCTTTCCTTTGAGTTGATAGATAGAAATTATACCTTCTACATGAGAAAAATAATTATGCAATTGAAAATACTTTCTCATGCCCAACAACCATGTTTCTGCATATTCATCCTTTTTGTGCTCTCCATCAAATGTAGGAGGTTTGATTTTGTTCATTTCTCCTCCTAGTTCATCTAACTCAGACTTCTTATACCTTCTGACAGGGGATGGACTTGATTTGTTTCATCTTCTTTTATTGGAATACCTTGGGGAGTGATGGTGATGTCTACTAATACTTATTTCTTTTCTTTCCTCATCCGAAGGCTTGTGACTTCCAGATTTTCTTAAGCCACTCTCCTTAATCAATTTATTTTCTATTATGTTCAATCCCTTCAATAATGTCATGTTGAAGTCATCATGCTACTCTTTGGATCTCATAAGCCTCTCATTATCATCTTTATGGATTTGGACATCCTTCTGCAAATTCTTAATGGTCTCTGCCATAATCATGTTTTCATTCCTTTCTTCTCCATGTCCATTGGAGTTTGTTCCTTCAATGCCCAAATGGACATCCACGCCTCTGCTCTCATCTTGCCGACTGTAATTCCCCTGTACTTATTCCATTCCTATGGACTCTGCATTGGTCTGATCTGATCTAGTTGCTGTTAATTCTACAAAACGTGCAGCCATCAAAACTTATCGGGCTAATAATTCAACAATTCATGAGAAATATGAACCATTTTGGTTCAATATATACATCAAAATTATCTTTCCTGATTTCCTGGTGTTATCACCATGACAATTCTAGATAAGAACCAAGTCTTGAAAACATAGATGTGATATGCCTTCAGAGATACATCTGGGCAAGAAGGTGGTTTTATAAAACCACTTTCGCCAAGACATGGTATCATGTGTTTCAATATGTCAAATCCACCACTCGTGGAGTGGGCGACAGCTAGTCAGATCACCTCGTTTCAATCATTCGACACTTCATAGCCATGTGACGTCAATTGAATGTTTCCATGTAATGAACTCAAAATCTAATCATTTCAAATGGATTAGCCGAGCATGGCAACCCAACTCTCTTGTACATAGTCCGTCTGCGCTTCATAAATGGAATTCTATAACTACCAATCCTCAAGTATGAAAGTATCTTCTTATCCATAAATGAAGTAATCTCCAAATTGTTCAACTTTATTCTCTTTATAAAAGAATTTCAGTATCCACAAACAAAGATACATGGACAAGGCTAAATCCAGTGAGACTGGTTATTCGGGCAACATGCTAGACATTCTTGCAAATAAGGAGGAAAGGGTACTTGCACACATTCTAGCGACTAAATTCCACACAGTACCAGCTATAGACTTGCATTTGGAAGTCAGGTTGAATCCCACTATGAAGGATTTAGTCAACAACAGGCTAGCTGCTAAGAAGAAAAGGAGCAAGCAACAAAAGAAGGAGGAATCCATGGTTGAAACGGTCGAAAGTGTTGGAGAGAATCAATCGGTTTGGTTAGATTCTTTAAAGGAGGAGATCACTAAGATGAAGTGAGTCTTCAACTAAAATTAAGTATGTTTCAACAAATTTTGAACAGCTGGTAGCAGAGGTAAGGAGCACCAGAGATGATAGGCTTGTTCTTAAACGACCCTTTTACTATAGGATAACTGCTATCATTCCCTTTTTGTAATTTTGAGATTAATACAATTATATAAATACAGAAGTGGATTTTGGATTGTTTATTACAAAATTCTATCTAGTGGTGTTATGAGTCTTATTTTCTTTTATAGTACGCTTTTCTTGTAAGCTTATATTTCACTTCCATTTGTCTGAATCGGAGAAATATAATACTCGGAATTCTTTTTAATTAATGCTTTGATGTGGTTGTGTGTTTCTTTTTCTTCTAATATTATGCAAATTAAACTCAGACTCGTCGCCTTCCAAATGACTTCGTGTGCACTAAAATTCAACCTATACATCCATATTTATCATGCACAACAACATCACAAGGTAAAATGTGTTTCCGTGCACCTATATCCACTATGCATTTCTTCTCCATTGCGTCGACAACTTGCATGCACTACTTTTGTGTTGTGCGCCAATATCCAGTGCGCACAGTTTTTGTATCACACACTGATACTCCACATGCATTTCTCCCTATGCATTACACCATGTCAAAGTTCAATATGTTCCATCGCGCACAATAATCTGCGCGCACCATTGAATACACTGTCGCGAGACAACTTATACTCATACTATGCACGTACCAACAAAACTCCTTTGTGTTATGAAATAATTGCACACCCCATGTGCACATTACTATGTGCGTGCTCACTGCGCAAGGCTAAATTCAACACGTGCATCCCCACACAATATTCTTCCACGCGGTGCCACAATTTACCGCACACACTTGCACACCAATGTTTTTTGCGCGGTGCCAAAATTTACTGCGTGTGCCTGCATGCCAATATTTTCCATGGACGCTCTGTGACTTGAAATTTGGTCACTTCGAAATTAATCTTTTGTGAATATTCGCTTCACTTGACCCTTTCCATCGCATCCAGGATCAGTGTTGAAACTGAAGCTCTGATACCAATTTGTAATGTCCCCCGGCCACCCACAGGTCGGGGAATGCCACTCCAGAGAAATCTCTCATGCTCTGATACCAGTTGGTAACATCCTCAGCCTTAAACAGTTCGGGCCATGCTACTCTAGGGAATGCTTTTGTTCTCTTGCTGCGGAACATACGGTAACATACCCAGCATTCAACTGAGCTATGCCACCTAAATTTTCTCTTCAAATTGCATGCAACTTAAACATATACATACAACACTCTTACAGAAGTTTTACACATAAACACAAACAAACAATTACATTTTGTAATATGTGATTTCATACTGAAATAACAGTAAACACTGATATGAAACATATACATGGAAATACCCATAAACATACAGGCAATTATAATCACATATATGATAAACCGTAACATAAGCACATAAATAACAATGCAACATATAATTTTATCATACGATTGGTACTTATATTGGAAATATTATCACCAACTACGTACAGATCATCCACGAACCTCCCAGCCTTAGAATACATTGTTCATTACTCTCAATAGTGAGTCACCCCCGAGCTGGGACTGAACTCCACCCAGGTAAAGGGGTTCCTAACCAGGATAGGGTTCATAGACAATATGAAAGACTCTGTCTTAGGTGTTCGCTCAACTAACAAGCTACAACCTCTCATTCCCCACATGCATGTCCCACCCCAGGAAGTTTTCCCCTTCTCTAATCAATAGTCCCTTGGCTGCCCCACTTCCCTTCTAGGGCTTCAGCAACAGGCTGGACAGGAAGTCTCAGAGAAATGTAGCTACAATTTATCACCTTCGGGAATCAATCCCCAACAATTATCTCACTCATAGAATTTCTCATGGGCCTGAAAACCCTCCTCTTCAATTTCCCATGGGCCTGACAACTCGCTTCTTCAATCCTGCTCCCAATATAACCAGGTACACCAACCAGAGAAGGTTATGGAAACAGGCTTAGATACAGTGAAATGAATGTCATAAGGATAATGGACTACATGAGTGAAATGGTCATGGAATCATTGACTGGATAAAAGAGTGATGGAAGGAATCATTGTGAAACTAATCGTGAAGTATGATAGTAAGAATGATGGTCAAGCTATTGGTCAGAATCCTCTTGAAAAAGTGACCAAATGAGCTAAGTCCCCACGATATGAATGCATGTCCCCCACTTGACACTTGTCATGTTGGAAGCTACTTTGGTCCACTTGTCCCCAACTTTAGAACTTAGGATAAAATAATTATCCATGTTTTATGCTTTTAGGAAATATTAATATAATATTCCTTTTTTTTGGCTTAAGCTCTCTAGCTTAGACCATTCCCTTGACTTTTGGCTCTCCCTTTCCCTAACTGGTGAATTTCAGTCCCCCCATCTCTTTTATCGTGGTCGTTTTGCACATAGTAATGTATTTTATATTAATCATGAGACATATACAAAATAGGCGCAGTGGCCTCTAACATCTAGGCGCTCTTGCCTAATTCCAAAACATAAGCATTCCATCTTATAACAACTGGCTCACCAGCCTATAGCACATATCATATACACAAGGTTCACTGACCTCCATATTGCGTGCACTTTAGTTACTGTGTGCGGTATCCTGGAATGTGCACGCTACATCATTTTATTGCGCAGTTCATGCATGCACTATGCCATGGAAGGTGCATTACAAAATGATGTCAAAACAACTCACCATATTAAGTACACTTACATCACATTTACAATTGGGTTCAGTCGAGGGATATTACATCTATGGAGTAGCATGTCCCGACCTGGTGTTGGTAGCCCCACATATTTTTTCTATTTCGAATGACAAATAACACCTCCTGTAGCTGCCATCACCCCATCTTGTAATTGTCACTTCTAGGGTGATTATTGGGTTGTTAAAAAAGGATGTTTGATTATTCTACGTTTTACTTTTATCTCACATTTTCATGCTTGATTCATGATTGTAAGCATGAAGCAAGCAATTGAAACTTAATTTTGAATTTTGATTTTATCCAAGGCTTGGTTAAAAGATTTGGAAATGGGCTTACAACTTCCTCATTTTAATAATTTTTCTGAGCTTATCATATACCAATGAAATGCCTATTTTGAATTTCTATTTGATTATATGCTTATCTTTGTTTAAAATACCAAAATTTGATTAGCATTTGGTTTGCAGAAACATATCTATATCCTACCCTTTGCAAATCAAATGTACACGTTACTTGTTATGGGAATTAAACACATCAAAACTGTATCTTGTACATCATTGGTTGGATGGCATAATGAGTTGACATGCCTCTCACTTCGAATTGAGATCTTGGGTAGTGTGATGTAATGGAACATTCATAACCAGGAGTGTTCAAACCCCATAACTGAGACCTACATATCTTTATTTTGATCACATAGGCTCTCTTCTTATTTTATTGGTATCCGCTCAGATTTACCTTTCCTACCTCTGTCTTCTAAACCCATAATTGTTTCGAGTCGCTTTTGTTATAGTCCAATCAACCTTGTAATTGTCTACCAAAGACATGTTTTTGCGGGAGCTATTATGAGCAAACGGTTATGAATTAGATCAAACCCTTGAAAACACAAAACCAAAATGAGCCCTTTTACCTTCATCGTGGGAATTTCCCCCATAAAGTGGATCGTTCCAGAGATACAACTCGTCCTTTAGAGGTCAAAATCTCAGAATTTCTTTGTGGCTAAGGTAAGCATTTTGGTTTGCTTGCAGTGATAAAACAGTTTGTCACTTGTGAAGGCCATTTTGGTCTTGTGTTTCTTTATCATCTGTGTCTGCTCATGATTTTCATAGGGTTTCCTTTAAATGTGCCATATTATCTATGGAGGAGTTTGTACAAAATGGCTAGGAGATATAAAAAGAAACATTTAGGCTCAAGTCTTTTCCACCACGGCCTGATTAAAATTATGCTGGTGCATCAATTGAAATCGAAGAACAATGGTTGGGATTCCCTTTTGACCCGAATTGGCTTTGCTATCCCCAGTATTTTAGAAATTGACAAACCTGTGATCGAAGAAATTATAATCAATCCTATAACATCTACCCAGGCTTGTGTTAAAGGCACCCACAGTGAACCCTTACCTGATCCACAAGCTGTTGAATAGACCCGTGAGAAAAATATACAACCTAATGCCTCTATTAAAAAAACACATGAAAACTACAGGAAATGTCATTTTAAAGAATGTTGAGACAACAACAACAATAATAAATTCAGAGACTGTGTAATATGATTTGTTTTTTAGGTAAGATTTATTTTATCTTAAAATAGTGTTTTGTTTGTTCATTAAATAAATTGGTTTTGTTTGTTCATTAAATAGATTTGATTTAGTCACTAAATAGACTAGCTACAGAAATTATGTAGCTAGTCTGTCCAAATTCGAAATTTGAAAATTGTGATCTAAATCTCTTTATTTTTCCTTTTCTTTTCAGGATATTCAGGAGTTCATGGTTACTAATTGATCTCAAGCATCTTTGAGACTTGCCAGCCATATCTTTGATACATTTTGTACAAACAAAAATGAACTTTTTTGAGCTTTAAAGGATTTAGTATAATCTGGGTGGTTAGATCCCCCTTTTATTTTTGTAATCAATATCTGATCTCAGAAGAGGAAACAATTACCTTTCTGAAGGATTTAAAAACCCATTATTTTTTGTAATTAGGACATCTTGGCCTGGGGCTAGTTGTGAACAAACTTATACTTGAATTTGGACATAACATATGTTTACATTTTTGTCTTAGTTGTTTGTAAATGTTGTTGTTGTCTATAATTTGTTTATCTTGATCATTTGATGACTGGCGATAGCTTTCATCTTCACAGATTATTGTATCGTCAAGATAGTTTTTCTCTTACAGTTCACGATTTTATGCTTCAGTTATATGAAAATAGTGAATGATCATTCAATTCGTATTATAAGGTTTACCTTAAACATGTTGATTGATTAAATGCAAGATGTAACTGTAGGATTCATCTTATGTGTTATTACTTGCAATATCTTATATCATAGTTATTATTTCACGTCCTATCGTTTTATCAATTAAATACACTAGTCAATGTATTGTTTGGTGTTTATTCCAAACAGTGTGAAGATACACAACAGATTTATCTCGTGGATGGACTGGTGTACGATTTATACAAACAGTTGGATGTGCACTCTTCAATTGACTGATAGGTTAGTTTGTTCCTTTTATTTTCTTGTTTATTATAGAGATTCTTATATGTAGTATAGTTTTCACTGTCTACATTTTCTGTTTCAATAATAGTTTGATATTTGATCTTACAAATGCATATAGATTAAAAAGAAAACCAAAAAGAAATAGTTCATTTTGCTTTCTTTATCTACTTTCATCAAAAGATTCATTTTCACATTGATTTTAGTGAGTTCAGATTAAAATTCATGAATTGTACAAAATGCATATAAATTAGACAAACAGTTCTGTGTGTAAATATTATTTCAAGTAAGTTGTATATTTATGTATGTATATATATAACAGTGCTTAGTAATTAGTGATTTATTTTGTTTCTTTTATTTATTTATTTGTTTCTTCTAGGACTTTAGATTGGCCAATGGAGCCATTAAACCCGTCAGAGTGAGTCAATCCAAACAGCCTGGGTTAATTAGACAACCCCGGACCGTATTTACTCTTCCAATTAATGAGCGGGCATTTTTTCCCGTCAACAAATGGCGCTAGAAGGAGGGATGACGGACAAGCTGGCCCTGTAGGAGCCTTTATTTTAAATGTATTCAATTTTCCCATGGCTCCCCAAATCATTGTGTTGGAACATGCTTTCCACTTCTCATTACCCAATGTTCCCAATGAGACAGTCTCTCTCTTGTCCAAACTCACCTTTGATGGTGGAGGCAATACATCTGCTAAAGACAACCTTAACAAGTTTTGGTGCAAATGCATCAAACATGACATCTTAGATTTAAGAGTTTTATACCGATTGTTTTCTTTTACTTTTAGAGGTCGGATTAAACATTGGTTTGAGTCCTTTCCAGCATGTCAAATTTTTTATTGGTTTCAATTTGTAGATGAATTTCTAGAAACTTTTGAAATTTATGATTACAATCAATTATGTGAAGAATTTCAGACTTCGCTAATCAATGGTGATTCATCTTTGGAAGAATTTTCGACCAGAATCTATCATATCCTTTGTAAATTTAATCTTGATGACATGTCATTTGTATTAAATCTCCACTATGATGCTTGCATCCCTTCCATTCAGTCATATTCAATCGCGAATGAAGAACCAGTTGCAAATCCTATCACTCAACTGCGAGAAGAATTTAGTTCGCAGGATGAGAGGAATCCATCCAAAAATTTTGAACAAGAAAAGGAGGTAGAATCTATTGACCAGGTTCTTATCGACAACCAAACTGGTTTTTCCTCTGAATCATTATATTTTTAGTCTTCGACCATCATGGAAGAATATCACTCTTGTAACTCATGCTCTAATCAATATTTAAACTCAGTCATTGAAGAAGACTTAAGCGACGAATATCATCTTGAACATTCTAACATTCCTATGAAACTGATTAGAGAAGAAGATATGCAATTGGAGGGAGAAACCTTAAACCTTCGTCCTCAAAATGTCCTTTATCCACAGGAAAGACTAGACGTTTGTCATGTAAATTTTGAATTATCTATCATATAGAAGGAAAATCTAGATGATCATATTATGTTGAGGAATTCGTCACCAAAACAGAGTAAGAGTTTTAAAGAAAGTGAAGAGAAATG
>SNQJ01S0197993.1:16784-34011 GCA_010110895.2 Picea sitchensis
CACAATCATATCCTTTCGATATGCCAAGATTTGATGAATTTAATTCCAAACATAACATTGATAAAGTCGGATTTGACGCTCTTTCACTTTCATCACTCACATGGGAAAAGGACATGTTGCAAGATGATTTTACATAGTTTATTGTTGAAAAAGATGATGCATTCTATCTTATGCAGATCAAACATTTTACGTTGCATATTTTCTCTTTGATTAGCTTGAATTTTAATGTTTATACTTCACATTTTGAAATGATCAATATCATCAAAGGAAGCATTCAAACCAATGATCTAATTGATGTCATGAGTCCTCTTATGATGATTTCCCCATTGATATATTCGTTTCATCAAAGTCATGGTTTGCATCCTCATTTTTGTGACAGGATCTTAGGATGTCTTGAATATTCGTATACAAAAAAATTTCATAATAAAGATAAAGTTGTGCTTTCTTTGTTTTTACCTAAGTATCTTGGAAGTAGGTGTGACATATTTCTTTTAGATCCTCCATGTGAAGAAATTAATGAACGCTTAGAGAATTGTTAGGAGGATGGGGCACTTCAGCCTTGGCTGATGGTTATGTCATTTCCCCATAATCTTGACAAGTTTTCCAAAATCACTTGCACTCATCCATGCCATTATGACCCTTATCACGACAAGATTGCCAAATGGTTGGAGGATTCATACAACAAGAATATTCAAGGGAATGGTAATATCATGCTTACTTTTCTTTTAAATGATGATTATGAAGGCAAGTGTGATATATTTATGTCATTTTTTGATATACTACCATTCCTTTTAGTAATGTTTTATTTTGTTTCCATTGCAGGATTAGAGTTACTCCGATGGCCACATTGGAAGCATGACTTCATGTAGTATTCTGATTTGTTTAGTATTTAGGAGTAGGTTTTCTTTTAGTTTTATTCCTCACTATTTCTCTTTGTAATAATGCAGTCATGAGCACAAGTGGGAACACCAAGAGAACCATAACATAGTGATTGTCAGGGAAGTCTGCATGATCCTTTTCTCTCTGCTTTTCGTTGAATATTTATTTTCAAAGCCGTAGTATTATTATGAAAATTTTAAATGGCAAGTAAAGAGATAAATAAATCTGAATTATAAATTCAACCCTAACCTAAGGTACCACGAGTAGGACTTCTTTCACATCAATCATGATTTTTCTATTTTCTTTCAGTCTCCCAAGAGATTTTTCACATGATGTTTTTAGATCCATCTTTCTTTATATTTTTTATGTTTTGATTTATTTTCTGGTTCTTGGTTCTTTTATTTTGTTTGTTTTCACTGCTTTCTGGTTAAACTGTGCCTATGTCACCTTTTGGTTCAAGAAGAGAAAATAATGATTCATCTTAAAGCAACTGTCAAAGACTGTCAGAGCATCAACTGCTGTGTTTTTCTAAAAAACGTAGACCAGTTAAAGATGGTTTTTTGTTCATAATTGATTTTTGGTTTCAATTTGCATTTGAGAGCAGACACGACTATCATTAAAAGCTCTTTATGCTATCCCTTCTTTTAAGAAAGAAACTCAATGATGCCTTCCTATCCTCGAAAAAATAGTTTCATGAATGAACTATTTTCAGACCATGATGAAGGTTAGCAAGAAAAAACTTAAAGCCACCAGAAAATAATGAATATGCCATAAACTAAAATTTTCAGCATCACCCCACTCTTCTGGATATCTATAAATTATATCAATAATTTCTTGAGAGTTGTGGGAAGTGTTTGCAAACCCGCCGGGATACTAAAAAATTCTACTAGCAGTGGGTAAATGCATGCAAGGTGCCAAGACAACTTCACCAAGGTACTGAACAGGCCCACTGGCAGTGAAGCAATGTCAAGTTAGAGAAAATTCTCAAGTAAAAATAAAGTATTTTTTATCATAAGCATCCTTCATTCTGATTTGAATTTTCATGGACAAGATAGAGGTGTCAGAGTGGGTTAATTGACTTCCCTGTCAAGGCTATGGATGCCTGCTGGCAGTAGTGGCCCTATCAATAGCATTGGAGTCATTAACTTAAATGGCGTGGCTTTCATTTGTGAAGTCTGTCACCAAATTTCATTTTTTTTAAAATGAAATATATCTTAAGCTGGACCACGTAATGATTTTCAAATATGATTAAATGTCCTTCAATTGTTCTTTGATTTGAAATCATTCAAACATTTCTAACCTAAACTCGTCAATGATACAGAGATAACTTCTTCTCCCAGCAAGTCGCCATTGTTGGCAGCCTCACATATTTTTGCTATTTCGAATGACAAATAACACCTCCTATAGCTTCCATCACCCCATGTTGTAATTGTCACTTCTAGGGTGATTATTGGGTTGTTAAAAAAGGATGTTTGATTATTCCTCGTTTTACTTTTATCTCGCATTTTCATGCTTGATTCATGATTTTAAGCATGAAGCAAGCAATTGAAACTTAATTTCGCATTTTGATTTTATCCAAGGCTTGGTTAAAAGATTTGGAAATGGGCTTACAACTTCCTCATTTTAATAATTTTTCTGAGCTTATCATATACCAATGAAATGCCTATATTGAATTGCTATTTGATTATACGCTTATCTTTGTTTAAAATACCAAAATTTGATTAGCATTTGGTTTGCAAAAACATATCTATATCCTATCCTTTGCAAATCAACTGTACCTGTTACTTGTTATGGGAATTAAGAACATCAAAACTATATCCTGTACATCATTGGTTGGATGGCATAATAAGTTGACATGCCTCTCACTTCGAATTGAGATCTTGGGTAGTGTGATGTACTAGAACATTCATGATCAGGAGTGTTCAAACCCCATAACCGAGACCTACATATCTTTATTTTGATCACAGAGGATCMTGTCTTATTTTATTGGTATCCACTCATATTTACCTCTCCTACCTCTGTCATCTAAACCCACAATTGTTTTGAGTCGCTTTTGTTACAGTCTGGTCAACCCCGTAATTGCCTGTCAGATACACATTTTTGCGAGAGCTATTCTGAGAAAATGGTTATGAATTAGATCAAACCCTTGAAAACCCAGAACCAAAATAACCCCCTTTACATTCAGCGTGGGTAGTTTCCCCAGAAATTGGATTGTTCTAGAGATACAACTCGCCCTTTAGAGGTCAAAATCTCATAATTGCTTTGTGGCTGAGGTAAGCATTTTAGTTTGCTTGCAGTGATGAAACAGTTTGTCACTTGTGAAGGTCATTTTGGTCTTGTGTTTCTTTATCATCTACATCTGCTCATGATTTTCATAGGGTTTCCTTTAAACGTGCCATATTATCTATGGAGGAGTTTGTACAAAATGGCTAGGAGATATAAAAAGAAATGTTTAGGCTCAAGTATTTTCCACCATGGCCTGATTAAAATTATGTTGGTGCATCAATTGAAATCGCAGAACGATGATTGGGATTCCTTTTTCACCTGAATTGGCTTTGCTAACCCCAACATTTTAGAAATTGAAAAACCTGTGATCGAAGAAACTATAATCTATCCTACAGCATCTGCCCAGGCTTGTGTTAAAGGCACCCACAGTGAACCCTTACCTGATCCATAAGTTGTTGAATAGACCCGTGAGAAAAATATACAGCCTAATGCCCCTGTAAAAAAACGCATGAAAACTACAGGAAATGTCATTTTAAAGAATGTTCAGACAGCAACAGCAATAATAAATTCAAAGATTGTGTAATATGATTTGGTTTTTAGGTAAGATTTATTTTATCTTAAAATAGTGTTTTGTTTGTTCATTAAATAAATTGGTTTCATTTTTTCATTAAATAGATTTTATTTAGTCACTAAAATAGACTAGCTACAGAAATTTTGTAGTTAGTCTGTCCAAATTCGAAATTTGAAAATTGTGATCTAAATCTCTATATTTTTCCTTTTCTTTTCAGGATATTCAGGAGTTCATGGTTACTAATTGATCTCAAGCATATTTGAGACTTGCCAGCCATATCTTTGATACATTTTGTACAAACAAAAATGAACTTTTTTGAGCTTTAAACGATTTAGTATAATCTGGGTGGTTAGATTCCCCTTTTATTTTTGTAATCAATTTCTAATCTCAGAAGAGGAAACAGTTACCTTTCTGAAGGCTTTAAAAACCCATTATTTTTTGTAATTAGGACATCTTGGCCTGGGGCTAGTTTTGAACAAGCTTATACTCAAATTTGGACATAACATATGTTTACATTTTTGCCTTAGCTGTTTGTAAATGTTGTTGTTGTTGTCTATAATTTGTTTATCTTGATCATTTGATGACTGTCGATAGCTTTCATCTTCACAGATTATTGTATCGTCAAGATAGTTTTTCTCTTACAGTTCACGATTTTATGCTTTAGTTATATGAAAATAGTGAATGATCATTCAAATCATATTATAAGGTTTACCTTAAACATGTTGATTGATTAAATGCAAGCTATAACTGTAGGATTTATCTTATGTGTTATTACTTGCAGTATCTTATATCACAGTTATTATTTCACGTCCTATCGTTTTATCAATTAAATACACCAGTGAATGTATAGTTTGGCGTTTATTCCAAACAA
This sequence comes from Picea sitchensis, assembly GCA_010110895.2. Classification (NCBI taxonomy): domain Eukaryota; kingdom Viridiplantae; phylum Streptophyta; class Pinopsida; order Pinales; family Pinaceae; genus Picea; species Picea sitchensis. The sequence continues at coordinate 21,332 of SNQJ01S0197993.1, forward strand.
TGTGAAGATACACAATAGATTTATCTCGTGGATGGACTGATGTATGATTTATACAAACAGTTGGATGCACACTCTTCAAGTGACTGATAGGTTAGTCTATTTCTTTTATTTGCTTATTTATTATAGAGATTCTTATATGTAGTATAGTTTTCACTATCTACATTTTCTGTTTCAATAATAGTTTGATATTTGATCTTACAAATGCATATAGATTAAAAAAAAAATAAAAAAAAAATAGTTCATTTTGCTTTCTTTATCTACTTTCATCAAAAGATTCATTTTCACATTGGTTTTAGTGAGTTCAGATTAAAACTCATGAATTGTATAAAATGCATATAAATTAGACAAACAATTATGTGTGTAAATATTATTTAAAGTAAGTTGTATATTTATGTATGTATATATATAACATTTCTTAGTAATTAGTGAGTTATTTTGTTTATTTTATTTATTTATTTGTTTCTTCTACGACTTTAGATTAGCCAATGGAGCCATTAAACCCGTCAGAGTGAGTCAATCCAAATGGCTTGGGTTAATTAGACAACCCCAGACCGGATTCACTCTTCCAGTTGACAAGCGGTCATTTTCACCCGTCAATGCCTGGGTGGTTGGGGATGTTACAATTTGGTATCAGAGCTCCATTTTTCAACACTGAGCATGGATGGGCCATGTAAGTGGAAATTGAAGAAAAATTTTCAGAGGGAATTGTTGTCGAAATGGAAAAAATTGGAGTTTCAGAATGTTCATGAGTGCCAAGAGGGCGTTGAGAGCACCTTAACTATGTCTAAAAGCTCAGAAGGTGTAGTGGTTCAGGAAATCTAACACAAGAAAGAAACCAAAGTAATTGTGGTTTAAGGGCCAAAAGTTTAGATTTGGATCGTTGGATTTATTCGGGAGAAGAAAAATCCCTCACAACCATCATATCTGGAGAAGGTGCGTAGTCATTAAGCAACGAAGCTCTTCAAACTTCGCCCCTCTGGCTGTTTTAAAAAAAATTGAGAAAGAGGAAAAATCCATGAAGCTCTAAATTCCCGAAGTGAACCAATGATGTAGATAGTTTGAGAGAAGGAGGACCATTGGATCCCCCAAGTGGTTCGATAGTTTGACGTTCAGGGAAATAAATTTGTGGTGCACGAAGTGGTTTTGTTTTTCGAAGTCTCAAAGTGGAACCAATCCAAACCATTCATGGTTAGGGACACGTTTCCAAATATTAGCAAGTGTTCAGAAATATGACGTTTGGTAGTTTGGGAGTGGTTTGGTGTTCAGAAAAAAACTCCTTTGAAGCTCGAAGTTCTGAAATCCTCGAGCCCCGCAGTCCTGATGCTCCGGGGAACGCCTGTTTGGAAATTTGGCATTCAGGTGTTTTAACGTTCTCTGGCCTAGAATTGTCCAAAGTCCTGAAGCACCAAAGTGATGCGACATGATGATGTCACTTGAAGTGACATGGAACTAATCGAGAGCTCGATATCTCGACGATCGAGAGTTTAAGAGTGTGCAAATGCGAATTTTTCTGAAGTCTTAGAGCTACGAAATCCTGAAGCTCCGGGGAACAATTGTTAGGAAGTTCAACGTTCGAGATTTTTGAAGTGTTCTGTTGTGAAAACCTTTGAAGCCCAGAGTTACGAAGTCCCGAAGAACCAGATGTGATATGGCATGATGACATCACCTAGGTTGACGTGGACCCACATTACATCTACCACGTGTCAATCTGATTCATGCTTTTGATAGGATTATTGTACCAATTGTGACTTGACATGTGTCACTCATTGGTGGGTCCATGTGCCACCACCTTATTATTGACAACGATACTAAGTGGACCCCAAAAGTTTAGTATTCGGGAGGAATTGTGTAAGTTGTAAAAGAAACCTCTGAAGTCTGAAAGTTCCAAAGTCATGGAGCACCAGAATGATGTGGCATGATGATGTCACCTAGAGTGACGTGGACCTATTCAAAAGTTTGACATTTGGGTGTTTTGAAATATTTTGTGAAAGGAACCTTCAAAGTTCGGAAGTCTAGAACCAATATGGACCACCCATTAATCGAAGACACGTTTCCACAGATTAAACTATTCAGAAGTTCGGAGTTCGAGAGAAATAAGGTGTAAAGGTATAAAAACCCTCGAAGTATGAAGCTTCGAAGCGTTGGAGTAGTGATGCTCCGAAGTGTCACTCCAAGAGTTCACGATTTTGACGTTTGGAGGGAACATTATGTGGATTCGACAAAACTTCCAAACCCCAAATTTCCAATGTACCAAAGCTTCGGATAAGTGCACATCAGCTAAGCACTTGGTCATAACCCTTGGTCCTATGCAACTTCAGCCAAAATAAAAGGGGAAGACTTAATATAACCCTTGGTCCCATGCAACTTCAAACAAAATAGAGCCCCATGGATGATTTTAGGGCTAAATTTCGGCCATACACTTTCCATGGTTTTTCTACAAACGAGATTCGTTATTTTAAAAATGATTCACCAAATTCTAGGATAAAATTATTTTACCTTAAAAATCGCCAAAATTTTATAAAACTATATAAACATTTAGAAATTTGAATATTTTTACAAAAATATCGCCAATCATTTATAGTTGGCATATGAAGGATTTGTAATATTCACCAAGGTTTCTTTAAGATTTTAAAATAAATTTATCCTTAAAATCATCCTCAAGGGGCTAATGCCCAAATTGATGTTTTCAAAGATAGAAGGGGGATAGAAGAAGGAATTTGTGGGGTTCTGAACTAGAACTCACACTTAAAGATGTAAATATGGCCTATGTACTTTATGAGAGGATCCAATATGGGTCCAACATGGGCCCAAGAGCCAATTCGGTTCTAAAGAAGAACAACAATTGTATAGAGATTACCTTCCAAGAAAGACAATTTGAAAATATTCATAACTTCCTGCTAAAAAACACAAAATTAAGCATGGAAGAAGGAATTGGAAATTTCTTGGATAGTAGAATATATTCAACGTAAGATTCAAATTTCTAATAGTCAATTTCCTCAAAAATCAAAAGAAATAAGTCGAGTGTATCATTGAACTAGAATGGTTCATATTTTCATGAAATTGTGGAGTCAATTAGCCTGACCAAGTCTCATTGGCTACATACTTTGCAAAGTTAACAACAACTATATCGACCCGTGATCGGCCACAACATGAAGAGGGATGGAAGAGACACAGGGCTTGCATTCGTGCGTGATGATATTATAGGGATGGATTTCCATTTGGGTATTGATCAACAAACTCCAAATGGACATGGAGAAGGAAATGATGAAACTTATGAATATGGAAGAAACCATTAGAAATTTGCAAAAATATGTCCAAAGTCACAAGGTTGATAATGCCATGAAAGCCAAGGAGAAACAAGAATAATTCAACAGGAATATCACAGAGTGCTATCAGACATCACCATCGCTCCCCAAGGCCTTCCAATGAGAGTGCTCACACAACTCCACCATCCCGGCCATGAAGCATAACAAGAGGTATGGGGTGGATGAACTGGGAGGATAAATGAACAAAATCAAAACCCTAAATTTGATAGCATAAGAAGGATGAAGATGTTGAGACATGGTTGTTAGGCATGAGAAAATATTCTCAATTACATAATTATTCTTCTCATGCAGAAGGAATAATTCCTATCTACCAGCTCAAAGGAAAGGCATCGAAGTGGTGGGATCATATTGTGTAGGTGAAACACATCAAAGAGAAAAATGTTACTTGGAATGAATTCAAGAAGTATTTTGAAAATAAATACTTGACTAAGAGATACTATGACAAGAAAATGAAAGAGTTCTTTGAACTCAAGCTTGGAAGTATGACCATTGATGAGTATGAAAGAAGGTTTTTGGAACTGTTGAAGTATGTCTCCTTCATCAAGGATGAGACCATTAATATTCAGAGGTATCTGCGTGGGATTCCATCTTTCATCAGTGACAATATTCAATATGATGATCCCAAGACAATGGAAGAGACCATAAGGTGGGCTAAATTCCTACATGATTAGAAAAAAGGAAATCCAACTTTCCAAAAATCTTTGGAAGAGAAGAAGAAGTTGAAGATGGAATAGAGAAATAAGGGGAATAAGCCACCTGTCTTTAGAAATAGTCCTCATGAACAACCAACTTCTAGAGAGCCCAAAGTGATTGATACAAGTGGCAAAAGGCCAAGGCGATCACCCATTCAATGTTGGGGTTGTAAAGGAGATAATTTGTATAGAAATTGTCCTCATAGAAGTGGCAAAGTGAGAGTTGTTCACATTGCACAACAAGATGAAACAATGGAGGACATGGGAAGAAATATACCAAGGATCTATGAATCCCTAGACAACAAGAAAGCATAATTTCAATCACACATGATTGAAGTGGAAGGTATGATAAACAACCAAACCATTGCAATTTTAATTGATTCAAGAGCTAGTCATAGTTATATAGATCCTAAGGTGGTGGAAAGATTGCATTTTCCAAGAATCAAGAATGGAAAATCTTGGTTGGTGCAATTGGCTACGAGAGACAAGAGAAAATTTAATAATTTGGTGAAGTCATGTCCAGTGGGAATGAGTGGGATGAGCACCAAGGAAAATTTGAACATATTTCATTTAGGTTCATATGACTGTCTAATTTGGATGGATTGGTTGGACCAACACCATGTTATCTTAGACTATCATAACAAGGCATTTAATTTCCTAGATGAGGAAGGGACCCTAAGGACAGTCCAAGGAATTCCTAGGGAAATAGATGTTAGATAAATCTCAACAATGCAGTTGAAGAAGTGTTACAAAAAGGTTTTTCAAATATTTGCAGCCCATATGGAAGAAACAACTAAGGATAAGGTGTCAAATATTTAATATTATGCAGTCGTAAAATATTTTGAGGATGTGTTTAAAGAAATACCAGGTTTACCTTCTAAAAGAGATATTAATTTCTTTATAGATTTGATGCTTGGAGCAACTTCAGTATCTAAGACTCCTTACAGGATGAGTACACCAGAACTAAAGGAGTTGCAAATGCAACTTGAAGAGATTTTGAAGAAGGGATACATATGCCCAAGTGTGTCACCTGGTGCCGCAGTTGTATTTGTGAAGAAGAAGATTGGGAGATTGAGACTGTGTATTGACTTATGGAATTTGAAAAAGGTAGATGGGAATAATAAGTATCCTTTTCCAAGGATCGATGAAATCTTTGATCAACTGAAGAATGAAAAAATATTCTTCAAGGTTGATCTTAGACGAGGTTATCATCAGGTAAGAATTAAATATGAAGACATCAGCAAGACTGCTATTAGAACAAGGTATGGGAATTATGAGTTCATAGTGGTTCCATTGGGTTATCAAATGAACCATCTCTCTTCATGTGTTTAATGAATGGTGTTTTCAGAGAGGACTTAGATAAGTTTTTCATTGTATTTTTGGATGACATCTGTATATATTCCAAGTCGGAAGAGGAACATGAACAACACTTGAATATGGTACTACAATTGTTAAGAGAGAATAAGTTGAATGCTAAATTGATCAAGTGCTCATTTCAGAACCAAATTCAATATTTGGGGCATATCATATATTAGGAAGGGCTCACAGTGGATCCTAAAAAAGATTGAGGCCATTAAAGGATGGTTAGCACCTAGGAATGTGACATAAGTCAGATCCTTCATGGGTGTCGTTGGCTACTACAAAATATTTATTATAGGATTCTCAAAGATTGCACACCCAATTACTTTCTTGAAAAAGAAGGGAGTGAAGTTCCAGTGGACATTAGAGTGTGGAAAGAGTTTCCAACACTTGAAGAAACTATTAACTAGTGCTCCAATTCTAAGTATTGTTGATCTGAATGAAGATTTCATGGTATGAAAATATGCATGCAAAGAAGGAATTGGTGGATCCTTCCGTCAAAATGGGTTTGTTGTATGTTGTAAATCAAGGAAGTTTAAGGATCATGAAAGACACTATGCCACTCATGATTTGGAATTGGAAACCACAGTGCATGCCTTGAAGAAGTGGAGACCACAACCTCATGGGAAAAAAGTTTGAGATAAGGACATACCATAATGGTATGAAATATTTATTTGATCAACCAACTTTAAATGTCAGGCAGAGAAGATGATTGGAATTTATCCATGCGTATTACTTTGATATAAATCATATAAAACGGAAAGAGAACAAGGTGGTTGATGCACGCAGCAGGAGACTGAATGAGATGCATGCTACAACCATTAACATGTGCCAATATGATTTAAAGGGAAGAATCTTAGAGCCTACAAAATCATATTTGCATTACATGGAAATAGTGGAAAAATTACAGCAAGGTAATTTGCAGAAGAAAATTGAATATTACAAGTTGGGAATTGATGAAATTCTCATGTACAGAAATAGGATTTAAGTACCCAATTCTCAGGAATTGAAAATTATTATACTGAGGGAGATTCATGATTTTCCTTATGTTGGGCACCCAGGGTATTAGAAAACTATTACAGCTGTCAAGATCCAATATTATTGGCCTAGTATGAAGAAATAAATTGTTGCGTACATTGCCAAATGTTGGGAGTGTTAAAAGTGGAAGGCTGAGCATAGGCACCCATCTGGTTTGTTGCAACCATTACCCATTCCTGAGTGGAAGTGGGAAGTAGTGACAATGGATTTAATCACCAAGCTTCCCAGAACAAACAAGCAATATGATTTTATCATGGTAGTGGTGGACAAGCTTACTAAAGCTACCCATTTCATTCTAGTGAAGCTCACTCACAAGGAAACTAATGTTGTTGATATTTATATAAAGGAAATTATTCGATTGCATGGTATACCCAGGACAATTGTGTCTGACAGAGATCTAAATTTTACATCAAAATTTTGGAAAGAATTGTTTAAAGGATTTGGAACAAATTTAAATTTTAGCACAACTTATCATCCAGAATCCGATGGGAAAAAAAGAGGGTGAATCAAGTGATCGAGGATATGTTGAGGATGTATGTGATGGATAAAACATAAAATTGGGAATACTACCTAAACTTGGTAGAGTTTTCTTGTAGCAATGGGTACCAAGCATCTCTGAAGAAGCCCATTTGAGGCAATTTTTGGCAGAAAGTAAAACACACCTATAAGTTGGGACAACCCAGCAAATATAGAAGTATTTGGGCCAGATTTTCTCAGGGAAATGGAAGATAATATGTCAAAAAAAAATGAGAATTTAAAGGATTCTCAAGACAGACATAAAAACTATGATGATAAGGGAAGAATTCACATGGATTTTTTCATAGGCGATCATGTATTCCTGAAAGTGAAGGCCAATAGAAGTTCCCTGAAATTTAGAAATTTTTCCAAGTTGGTAGCTGGTTGTTATGGGTCGTTTGAAATCCTACAAAGGATTGGGCCTATAGCTTATATGCTTTCATTACTTGCATCTATGTCTATTCATAATATATTCCATGTATCATTTCTTAATAAGTATTTACTTGATGCTAATCACGTTATTGATTGGAATGTGATTCAAGTGGAGAAAGAAGGGACTTTTCAAGTGCATCCGGTGTGCATATTGGATCATAAGATAAATAAACTCTAGAATAGAGCCATAGGACTAGTAAAGTTCAAATAGACCTGGTATGGTTCCGAGGATGCAACATGGGAACATGAAGATGCTATGCGGGCAGAATACCTGCATCTTTTTGAATATTTTTGAAAATCATGATGGTAATATGTAAATACATTGCACTAAGGATAGTGCAAAAATAAGGGGAGGGTATTGTAATACCCCAAGGCCGAGCCACAACTAAATTTAAAAAATGTTTTATAGGTTGGTGAGACAAGCGATTTTAAGCTAGGAGGATTATGTGATGATTAGGCCAAAGAGCCTAGATGTTAAGGCCAGTGAGCCTATTTTTTTATATGTAAACACTCATATCATTAATAAAATACATCGTTGTGTGTAGAACAACCATGATAAAAGAGTATGGGGGACTAATCTCCACTAGGAGGGGAAAGGGAAGGGATAAGAGACTTGGGAAAAGGGATAATATTGAAGGCTTAACTCTAAAATGAATATTATTTTATTGTTTCCTAAATACTATGGTGAGGATAATTGTTTTATCCTAAGTCTCATGGAAGAGGGAATGAATCCCAAGTGGAGAGAAACGAGCTTTAGGAGATACATGTGTCAATCATGGTGCATGCAAATATAGGTGGGGGAAAATCGTTTTTTTTCCATGTTTCCCCATTCACTCACGCACTCATGTATGGATACATCCCCTCCATTGTCAACCTCTGCATTACTCACACACCTCTGGAACTAGTAGGCAGCTTGAGATATCTCGTACTTTTCCTGTGAATCATGGTGCACCTGTACTTTTCCTGAGTGCATACCATGTTTTAAGGGTTTGTTGTTTCGGCCATCATTGTTTCTATACCCAAGCTTTGCTTCTTCCATCACCCTTACATAATTGACTAAGGAGATAGAATAAGAAGCAGGTTGTCAGATCGGTGGTTTGAAGAGGTGGGTTGTCAGGCCCTTGGATTGAAGAAGCAGGTTATCAAGCCTGTAAGCAATGCTCTCTAGGTGAGAGAGGTTGTTAGGGAATTGATTTTCCCAAAGGGGGCCCAACAATAGCTATAGTTCTCTGTGAATTCCTATATGGTTTGTTGCTGAAGCTCTCGAAGGGAAGTGGGGCAGCCGAGGGACCATTGAGTAGAGAAGGGGCACACTTCCTAGAGTGGGACATGCATGTGGGGAATGAGAGGTTGTAGGTCATTAGTGTGAGTTGGATCCTGGGATGAAATCCTTCATGTTGACTGTGAAACTTCCAGTTGTCTCAGCTTAGCCTAGGAATCCCTTACTTGGGTGGAGTTTAGTCCCTGCTCGGGGGTGACCTACTGCTAAGAGTGACGAGCAGCATGGTCTAAGGCTGGGAGGTTCGTGGAAGGTTTTCACGCAGTTGGTGGACTTATATAAAAATATAAGTACCATTTATGTGTTCATTTGCATGTTGTGTATTTGTACATGTCTTATATTTATGAAATTTTCATGTATATGTTGTATGTATAGGATTATTGTTATTTCCACATTAATATATATTAGAATAATGTAATTTTCTATTAAGTTTTATATGTATGATGTTCCACAAGATTTCTCTGGGGCATAGCCCAACAAGCCTATGGCTGGGTATGCTATGAAATTAGTATCATAACTTCGAAAGAGTGATTCTATGGAGAAGCATGGCCCGACTTGGGTGGTCGGGGATGTTAAACATTTCTCTAAGGTAGTGTGTCACCCTTTCTGAGTTAGTATAGCTTTCGACCTCTTCATTTTCTTAGTACCCCTTTCTCCTTGTTGACATGGCATGGGTGTCAAACTTTTATTTTTCTTAGTACCTATTTATCTCTGTCGATGTGTCACACTTTTTTGTGTTGCGCAGGTGTTGAAATTATCTTTTCCTTAGTACCCGTTTCTCTTATATGATGTTTCTCCCTTTCTGTTTTGACATAGTTTATGACCTCTTTTTTTTCTTAGTACCCCTTTCTCCTTGTTAACATGGCATGGGTGTCAAACTTTTAATTTTCTTAGTACCCCTTTAGCTTTCTTGACATGTCTCCCTTTTTGGTGTGGAATGGGTGTTGAACTTATATTTTACTTAATACCCCTTTCTCTTAGGTCACATGTCACCCCTGTTTAGTTGGAATAGACTTTTACCTCTTCATTTTCTTAGTAACCCTTTCTCCTTGTTGACATGGCACATATGTCAAACTTTATTTTTTCTTAGGACACCTTTATTGCCATTGATGTCTCACCCTTTTTTGTGTGGAATAGGTGTTGAACTTTTATTTTAGTTAGCACCCCTTGAAATTTGGTGATGTGACACCCTTGCTGAGTTGGCATAGATTTTGACCTCCTTGTTTTCTTAGTACCCCTTTCTCCTCATTGACATGACATAGGTGTCAAATTTTTATTTTTCTTAGAACCCCTTTAACTATGTTGACTTGTCACACTTTTTTGTGTGGCATGGATGTTGAATTTCTCTTTTCCTTAGTACCACTTTCTCTTTTGTGACCCATCACACTTGTTGAGTTGGCATAAATTTCCGCCTCTTAATTTTCTTAGTACCCCTTTCTCCTTGTTGACATGGCATGGGTGTCAAACTTTTATTTTTCTTAGTACCCCTTTATCTTTGTTGATATGGTGCCATTTTTTGTGTGGCATAAGTGTCAAACTCCTGCTTTCCTTAGTACCTCTTGGTATAAGGTGACATTTCACCATTGATAAGTTAGCATAGATTTCAACGTATTCATTTTATTAGTACCCCTTTCTCCTTGTTGACATGGTAGCGGTGTTAAACTTTTATTTTTCTTAGTACCCCTTTATCTCTTTTGATGTGTTACCCTTTTTTTTGTGGAATATGTGTTGAATTTTTCTTTTCCTTAAAACCCCTTTCTCTTAAGTGACATGTCACCCTTGTTGAACTGGCATATATTTGGACCTCTTCATTTTCTTAGTACCCTTTTATCCTTTTTGAAATGGCACGGGTGTCAAAATTTTATTTTTCTCAGTAGTCATTTATCTATGTTGATGTGTCACAATTTTTTGTGTGGCATAGGTGTCAAACTTCTATTTTTTTACTACCCCTTGATATTAGGTGACGTGTCACCCTTTATAATTTGGAATATCTATCTAGCTCTTCATTTTCTTAGTACCCCTTTCTCCTTATTGACATGGAACAAGTTCCAAACTTTTATTTTTCTCATTACCCCTTTATCTTTGTTTATGTGTCACCCTTTTTTGTGTGGCATAGGTGTTGAAATTATCATTTCCTTAGTAACCCTTGCACTTAGGTTACCTGTCACCTTTGATGAGTTGGAATAAATTTAATCCTCTTCATTTTCTTAGTACCCCTTTGTCCCCATTGACATGGAAAAGTTGTCAAACATTTATTTTTCTTAGTACCCATTTATCTTTGTTGACGTATCTCCCTTTTTTGTGTGGCATGGGTGTTGAACTTATATTTTCCTTAGTACCCCTTGATCTTAGGTGATGGGTCACCCTTGATGAGTTGGAATATCTTTATACCTCTTCATTTTCTTAGTATCCATTTATCCTTGTTGACATGGCACGTGTGTCAAACTTTTATTTTTCTTAGTACACATTTATTTATGTTGATGTGCCACCTTTTTTTGTGTGGCATATGTGATGAACTTATATTTTCCTTACTACCCCTTACTCTTATATGACATGTCACCCTTTCTTTGTTGGAAAATATTTTGACCTCTTCATTTTCTTAGTACCCCTTTCTCCTTGTTTACATGGAACGAGTGTCAAAAGTTTATTTTTCTCAGTAACCGTTTATCATTGTTGACGTGCCACCCTTTTTTGTATGGCATAGATGTTGAGATTATATTTTCCTTAGTACCCATTTATCTTAGATGAACTATCACCCTTTCTTATTTGGAAATTATTTCAACCTCTTTTTTTCTTATTACTCATTTCTCCTTGTTCACATGGAAGGGGTTTTAAGCTTTTATTTCTTTTAGTACCCTTTATCTTGTGTCAACCTATTTTGTGTGGCATAGGTGTTGAACTTATATTTTCCTTAGTAACCCTTTCTCTTAGGTGATGTGTCACCCTTGCTGAGTTGGCATATCTTTCAACCTCTTCATTTTCTTACTATGTCTTTCTCCTTGTTGAAATGACATAGTTGTCACACTTTTATTTTTCTTAGTACCCCTTTACCTTTTTTGACGTGTCACCCTTTTTTATGTTGCATAGGTGTTGAACTTATATTTTCCTTAGTACCCCTTTCTCCTTGCTGAAATGGCATGGGTGTCAAACTTTTATTTTTCTTAATACCCCTTTATCTTTATTGACTTGTTAATGTTTTTTGTGTGGTATAGTTGTTGAAATTTTGTTTTCCTTAGTACAAATTGGTATTAGGTGACGTGTCATCCTTACTAAGTTGGAATAGCTTTTGAACTCTTCATTTTTTTAGTACTCCTTTCTCTTTGTTGACATGGCACGGGTGTCAAACTTTTATTTTTCTTAGTACCCTTTTATCTTCATTGACGTATCGCCACTTTTTGTGTGGAAGTGGTGTTGAACTTATATTTTAGCTTAGTACCCATTTATCTTAGGTGTGTTGGATATTTTCAACTTTGGGCAGTCATTCTCCACAAGAAAGTACAAGAAGACCCATCTATACCATTACAAGAAGCCCTAGGAAGAAGTTTAAGACCCAGGAAGAGATGTTGGCCCCACATAAAATTAATAAAGGAATTGAAGACCTAGAAATAAGAATTCATCCCTATACTGGCACCCAGATTAGTATAAATACATGAATGTATCATTTCATTTGGACAGACAGACAACTCCTTATGTAGTACACACAATGATGTTGTAGTTGCAATTTTTGCAATTTCTCTATTTTTGCGTTATTGGTTATCTTGGAGAGTGTGACACACTTGGAGAAGTTATCTCTTGGTTATTATTGGTCATATTATTGAGGAGCTATGCTATCGAACAAATTGGTAAGTGTGGACACAAACTGATCTCCTTAGGTTCACCCTGAAACTAGAACAAAACAAGACAATATACTAAACTTTCCTTATATTTCAGTTGCCAAATAAGAAGAGGATCCAAAACATACCTTTTAAATGTTGTAGACCTGACCTCACAAACGTTATCCTAGCTCCATTGTAAGGTTTATGGAGAAGTATCTGCATA
>SNQJ01S0197994.1:1615-17226 GCA_010110895.2 Picea sitchensis
CGGAAGATTTTATTGTGTGGCTAGACAGAAAAACGAGGCTCTGATACCAAGTGTAGTGAACCGGTTTGGTTAAGGTTGCACACATCTAAGATATTTGAAAAATTACAAAGAAATCCAAAAGGACAACAATATATATAAATATATGAGTAATAATGAATATGAGATATGAATGATTACAAGTGAGAAACGAGGGCTGTATATATACCTATGTAGGGGCGCCCTTTCATTAGGATGTCACGTCTCTTCGTTAGTAATCATTAATTATTTATTTATATTTATATTTATGTATTTATATTTGTTACAAGCTTCATTAAGAAGCTTGTATCACATAAGCTCTCCACACTAGCACTGTTGTCTTCCTTACAATTTGCAAAGTTCAAACCATAGCCATGTTGCATCACACAAGTACATGGCAAGACAACTTTAGTGCTAGCCTCCAAATCGACGTGTCCTAGGTTTGAATCCTCAAACCTTGGGTCTTCCACTCTTGCATCAACACAAGCACCAAGACCTTTATGGATTATCAAGAATACGAGAACTTTGTGATATTTCCCTAGCCTTACATCCCAAAAGAACGAGGCTCCAAAATCATGCAAGGCATTAGCTTCACTCTCCATGTCTTCTACTAGTGTAGAAACCCTAGTGCTGCAACGAGAGCCATAATGTTAAATTTAGAGCTTCTATTATGTTCTTTTCAATTTACTAGACAATAATAGCATAAGCAGGATGACTGAAAGATACACAATCATAAGGGACACAACATTTATCCTGGGAAACCTTCATGGGGGAGAAAACCCAACAAAAACTTCCTTAATATAGATTGCCAATACAATGCCGAGATAAAAGACCAAACACAAAAGAATATCCAACACTAAGCAATGCGCCTCTCTCTTCCTTCTTTCGGCAACTGCAACTTCCTTTAAATTTGCGCACTAGATGAGTGACTTGAGTGAGTGAGTGAATGAGGCGTTAGCCTCTCTTATTTATACTAGCGGAGGAGCGCTAGGCTGGTGTCTCTTAATTAGGCAGGGCCGACTTCTCCAACTAGTGGCTAAAACCACTTTAATTACGCCTAGGGGCCAACTTCTCAATTAGCAACATTTGTTTAGGGTTTGACCAATCCACAAAAGGGGATTTGGTCATACAAGAGTCCCGACATGATCAATCCGCAAAAGGGGATTAATCTATAAGATAATAACTCAATAATAAGTAGAATATTCTTTGTAGTTATAATATTTCAACACTCCCCCTTAACAAGAAGGGTATTCTACAACATCATCAGGAGAGAGAGAGGGCAACAACATCTAGAACACTGACTGGCATATCTATAAATCATCGAAAGTGTTTTCTCATCATCAATAACATCATCAATCACAACATGGAGCTGGAGTATCATCATCATTCACAACAAGGAGTTGGAATAACATCATCATCATCGTTCACATCATGGAGCTGGAATAACATCATCATCATCATTCACAACATGGAGCTGGAACCTGGAACATCAACATCAGTTAGCATAAAAACTATAACAACAACATCATCATCAACAACACGAGGCTGGAGCAACAACGTCATTATAGCACGAGGCTGGAGCAACAACGTCATCATCATCATAGGGCAACCGAATGAGGCAGGTGTAATAACATTTCGTGGTACTCTGACAGTCCCTAGGGATCTGCCCAGGAATCATAAGATTCCCTAGGATATAAAATCCTAATGGAGCTACCACGTGGTACTTTGACAGACCGTCCTTACCGGACCTTCAGGATCTGCCCAAGAATCATAAGATTCCCCACCTTCTCAGATCTCTTCTCATGAATCATAAGATTCCCTAGAGTATAAAATCCCCCAATATAGCTACCTACCACTATTGAACACAAATAGCATATACATGCATGCATTCCTTTGACACAATCAGTCTCCCATCAACCTTCTGGATTTTATTCAGATGATCAATCCCTAGGGATAAAACTTAACTCAACTACTCATTGGTCGCGATACCATAGTATCATCAACATCACTAACGCTGAGGGAGGTCCTTTCAACCATACCAAGCTTGTCTCAAAGTGCTCAAACTTTACACAAGACAGGCTTTAGTCAACACATCCGCTAAATCTACCTATCCGGTACAAATATACGTACTTTATAGCTCCCTCAGCACCATATCACCTAATGTAATGATATCAGATATCTGTTTGTTTTGACTTGTCATGAAACAGATGGTTCTATGTCATATTTATGCAGCTCGGGTTATCACATAGAATCATGGTTGCTTCCATCTCTGCATCAAATAGACTTGTCAACAAATTCCTCGGGTTATGCGTCACAACTGGCGAACATGCAACAATGTATTCTCGCTTCTACTATGCTAAGAGTAACATCGATTTTTCCTACCGCCATGAAGTTGTTGGTCAATTCCCAGATAGAAACACCATCTTGAAGTGCTCTTCAAAAGATTCTGTACTGTGAATGTCCCCATCTTTGGGACATTATAACATTACAACATTTTAGTGTGTTATGCCTAACCGAGTAGCCGTAAGAAGTTTTTTGGGCCCGACTTGTATCGCTCATCATCATGATCCATTCCGCATAACTTGTCCTTGGTTTCGTTGCATTCCGATGATTTGCACTCTTTGTTATTATGGGTCATATCTTAATTAAATTCACCAAGAATATCATAATGGGCATATTACTTGGAGAAACATCTTAGTGTATGTTCTCATCGAATCTGAGGAAGAGTATTACAGATACATGATGAGTGACTTTTAGTGCTCTGAGAAGCTATCAAGATGATAAATCACTTTTACAGCAAAATGGCACTAATTAATAAAATTGATTTAACTAAGGAATAATAAAATAAAGTAAAAGTCACTTTGGAGGGAAAAGGTCAACAACCTAATTAGGGTTTCTGGAAGCCATAAAGGAAGGGTAAAGCAACCTAATTCATTATGCATTGTTAAGGATTTGATGTTGAGAGTCTCTCAGAGGAGGAGGAGAGCCTAATCTTACCGCTTTGTGGATTCCTCGAGGAAACCACCACCATTGATCGGTTTCGTGTTGAGAGACACACCCCAGCCAATCGGAGATACCATCCGTGCATTTCGGCACCGCATGTTCGTGGAGGCATCCGCTGTAGAGGGCTAACTCACCCGTGGTAGGGTTAAGCTAGTTTGAGGGTTTGAGACGCACGAACCGCGGGTCCCGGACAGTTTCATTCCAACCCATTTGAGATCTAGCTAGATCGCTTCTATTGAGCCATCTATCATCGATTCGACTGCGGAATCTTGCAGATTGATTCATCCAACCATTCACGGCGCAATGGTCTCGACAAGACATTTCCATGCTGCATGCAGAAGTTTCGAGCGCATCCTAATAAACCCTTTCCTAATTCCATTTCCTTATATTTCCATGGTAGATCATCGCGTTTGAGCTATATAGTAGCGATTCCGCTTGGTGGAGGTCCTTTGGGCGCATCCAGTTGTCCAGAGGTGCAAACTCCCCTGTGGGTCCAGCCTGCCTTAGAGACCGGATCCTAGATCCGATACTCATCCATTTCAGCCTAGAGGCTGTATTTCTATTGGAGCAGCTTTCCCAAGTATTATCTCGGACGGTCCATTCTTCCCATCGAAGTTTTCCAACCGGTAGCTAAGCAATTTCCATTCTAATCGCTGTGATTTTAGTGTCGATCTATCCGCATGCATCAGATCTGCTATCCTCTTTTGATCACGGTATTTTTATGTTATTTGATTGTATTCCGAAGATCATCCATAGATCCGGGACCGACGCTATATTCTATATTTCTAGTAGACTATTGTATTTCCATGATCGAACCAAGTATTATACATGATATTAAGTGCTTGATGTTCTCTACTTTGCATGCATCCTTTATAAGGAGTTGTTTAAGCAAATATGCAACATGCACATGTATAACCAACATGCAGTAATAACCCACTTGCACATGCAATAACCATTAAGATCTCAAACATACTACTGAAACACATCCAGAAACCCCGTATCGACCGGGCAGACGCATTAGTAGATCAAGAGGCAAATATCTCGACCACATCGTGGATATTTCTCACGTACCTAACTGAATCGGTATAAACTGAATTAGGTTTGAAGTCATGATCTCCATTATAACAGAGACCAAAGTCCAACATACCCATAAGGTATCTCATCACATATTTTGCAGCATCAGCAGAACACGCCCTGGCTCATCGACATCGACTCAAGGTTTTCACAACAAACATCATATATCTGGCCTGGCATTCATCAAATACATCAACAATACAATGATCCGTCTGGTGACAACGTAGCATCAACCAGTTCTGATGAAGTATCAACCGTGAGCTTCAACTTTGTTTCCATGGGTGTGTTCATGGATTTACACTCCAACATATCAAACCCTTCAATATTTCAACTCCATACTTCCCTTGGTTAAGGAAGATCTTCTCGGCTCGCCAAAATTCTCAAGACCTAAGAAATAGTGCATTAGGCCCAGGTATTTCATCCCAAACTTTGAAACGATCTTCTTACAATCAATGACGAAGCCACTTCCGCTAAGAATAAGTCATCCACATTGCCAGAACAATAATATAACCTAATCATCATTCATAACCTTGAAGTAAAGTTTAAAATCAACTTCATCGCTGGTAAGTTTCCAAACCCTTCAGAAACCCACACTTTTCCATACCAAGATCTAGAGCTTGCTTCCCAATCCCTACATAGCCTCTCTTCAACTTGCGCATGAGTATTTTCGTCTTCAACTTCAAACCCTTGAGGTTGTTCATATACACTTCTTCTTCAATGACACCACTCAAGAAGGTTACTTCACATCCACCGGGTGTAACTTCCACTTCATCTTGGTTTAAGAGCTATGATGGTTCCGATAGAAGTGCATCTAGCTACACGGTGCACGCCTCTTCATAATCAATGTACCTCTCGAGAAAAGCCACAAGCTACAAACCTTGCTTTGTGTTTTTCAATACTTCCATCAACAACATGTTTTTATCTGTATAACCATTTGAAGATACCATCTTTTGTTCTTTGGTTCCGGGGAACTATTTTCCATACATTATTCTTTATAATGGATTGGTGTATTTTCCTGCCATGGCATATGCCCATTCTTTCTTTTTGAATGGCTTTTCAAAGCAAGTAGGCTCCTTTTCTATGAGATCGACACATCAAAGCCATATAACTCCGAGAATGGCTTAGGTTTCTTTTGTTTGTCTCACGGTTCCTTCTAGGGCACCATACTCTCTCCATCTTGAATAAACTCCCTTTGCCTGCCGGGCTCTTGTGAAAGATTGCCATGTGGGGAGGTTATTTAGATTTTATCATATCATGATCTACTTGAATCTCATCATCAGGGGAAAATGTGACTTCCCTCACCGGTTCTCGGCAACTCGGCTACGTGCCTTTCTTCTTCATATACTTCTTCGAGCTAGCATCTCCTTGATTTCTTTGAGTGTTGCATCATCAAAGGTTACATCTCAGCCGATCTCAATATTATGGTGACCTAGTATATAATTCCTGAAGGCCTTTGAGACCTCCCAACACATCCAACAAATATTCCTCTTTCACCAAGGGTCCTGCTTACCTTCTCTTTTGCAATATGTACAAACATTGGACAACCAAATATCCCTCGGTGAGATGACTTACTTTTGGCTTCCTTCCTGAGAACATTTCTTCTGGGGTTTTGAACCCAAGTGCACTATGGGATAATATGTTTGGACATAAACTGTTCTTGTTGCTTCACCCCATAAGTGCATTGAGGATCTTGATTATGGATCATAGTCTTCACAACCTCCATTATAGTTCTATTCCTTTCTTTCTCACACCATTTTGTTGAGGATTGTAGGGAGTGGTGAGTTCCCTCTAAATTCCCTATCTTTAAAAACTTACAAATTCTTTTGAGGTGTATTCTCCTCCATTATTTGACTTGAGTATCTTGATTTTTCTGTCAGAGAAATTCTTTATGAAGGCTTTGAATTCCTTTGAATTTTCCAACACTTCATCTTTGATTTCAGAAGTAAACCCAAGTCTTTAAGGAATAGCTACTAATAAATGACATTATAGTGGCATACCCTAAGAGAGGTTGATGGTGTTAGCCACATACATCCGAGTGATGAGCTCCAAGATTCCTTCTCAAGCATCACACTGAAAGGGGATTCTTCATGTTCTTTTCCTTTGTGCACATCCTCAGACACACCATCAAGGATCAACCTTGAAACTGTAGACCTCAGAATCGCTGCTCAGTGATAAGGTCGCTTTGTAATTGATGTGAGCTTTGGCTCCTATGTCAAAGTTCTCATGGACTCTCAGTGGAGTGAGTCATTCTGAACTCGAAAGTGGGACCTTTAATTTATACAGGCCACCTTATTTTGGTCTAATAACAATTGCATCTTCTATGGTTTTTCCTTTAGCTACATAAGGATTCTACCATCTATGAATGCAACCTTGAAGCCTTTCTTATCTAAAGTTGAGATAGAAATCAAATTCTTCACAAATCTAGTATATAGTACATCCTTCATCTTCACTGGGGTCTCTAGATCAAGTTTGTAGGTGGATTCTCCCACTCTTTGATTGGGTACCGATAATCATCCCAAGTGTAACTTTGGGGAAAGTCTTTCTCTGTATACAGAGAATATCTTCCTGACATGTCATGTGCTTAGAAGCATCACTATCTATGAGCCAAGTATCCTCCATTACCGATCCCGAGAGGGCATAGAATAAGACATAGTCTTCAATCTTTCTTTAATCATCTTTGTGGGTGGCTCATCATCTTCAACTCCATGGGCATGGTGCTTTGTTATTTCTCTTCTTGTCTTCTTCTTCTAGTCGGACAATTCTTAGCAATATGTCCCATCTTGCTTCAATGGTGACATTGATAAGTATATAAATCTCTTCTTTGACCTTTTGAAACTTCCGAATCTCCTTGGAGGGTGAGATTCTTTATGTAGGTGGGTCTCCTTTTTGAAGTGAGACCTTTTATTTCCTCCTTTAGCATGATCAACTAGTGATTGATCTTCATCCATTAAAAGAACCGCTTCTTTGGTTAGCTACTCTTGCTTCTTCTGAACACATTCTTCCC
The DNA here is from genome assembly GCA_010110895.2 of Picea sitchensis. Taxonomy (NCBI): domain Eukaryota; kingdom Viridiplantae; phylum Streptophyta; class Pinopsida; order Pinales; family Pinaceae; genus Picea; species Picea sitchensis. The sequence continues at coordinate 8,712 of SNQJ01S0197994.1, forward strand.
AAAGACCGGCTTCAAATTGCTTTCTCCTTTCTCAGATAGATAGCTCTGATGAATGCATCCCAAGGTCTCTGTGAGACCATTAAGAGCCGCCATTATAAGTTTATCTTCATCTAGGTTGTTTCCAATTGTTTCTTGTCGTTTCTCTTGAATTGAGAAACCCTAGAGAAATAGTCATGAATGGTTTATCCTTTCCGCATCTTTCTATTCTTGAGATGGGTTCTTAGATTCATCTTCCGGGTTAATGTCTTCCTTCATACATTCTCGCTTAGCATCAAACATTTCTTTGGAGCATATTCTTCTTAGAAGAGTACACTTGTAGGGTATCAAGTGGTGTTTAATAGAGTTTGCAATGATTCTTTTGGCCCTAATAATATCATTCACTTTGTTTAGCCAGCATCCTGTGGGTTCGCTGGTACATTTTCCTTGATGAATCTTTCAAGGTCATTCTCTTCAAGAATGAGTGCAATCCTATACTTCCACGCACGAAAGTTATCCAGACCTTCGAACTTGTCAAGAAGCTTGGTGCTTGCAGACATCTTGACTTGGAGCTGGGAAAATGATGAAAAATTGAAAGTGCTCAAAAATTAGATTTGAACTTACCAGGAGGTGCACTTGGCTAAGGCGAGTAGCCTGGTGCAGTCTGTTTTCTGAAAATCCAAATTTTACCCCTTGAAATTAGGCATGCACAAATCTGGACTGGTACTGGTTTTGTTTCCCTGGTTTTCTGGTACCAGTGAAAACTAGGGTTTCACATTTCGGAGGCTTTGGCCAGTGAAAAGATGCGCTCAAGCTGCCAATGAATTCGGTAGGCTAGGGCACACTTCCCTAGATGGTTTTTAGGCTGAAATTCTCTTCCAACAAAAAGCCCTAATTTTCTTGTATGACAACAATGACGTTTTTGGTAACCCAGTGAAAGGTGGATCACTGAAAGGTACACAATCACAAGGTACACAACATTTATCCTAGGAAACCCTCATGGGGGAGAAAACCCAACAATAACTTCCTTGCAAAACACAAGAGAATATCCAACACTGAGCAATGCGCCTCTCTCTTCCTTCTTTCGACAACTACAACTTCCTTTAAACTTGCGCACTAGATGAGTGATTTGAGTGAGTGAGTAAATGAGGCGCTAACCTCTCTTATTTATACTAGCTGAGGAGTGCTAGGGTGGTGTCTCTTCATTGGGCAGGGCCGACTTCTCCAACTAGTGGCTAAAACCACTTTAATTAGGCCTAGGGGCCGACTTCTCAATTAGCAACATTTGTTTAGGGTTTGACCAATGCTTAAAAGGGGATTTGGTCATACAAGAGTCTCGACATGATCAATCCACAAAAGGGGATTGATCTATATGATAATAACTCAATAATAAGTAGTATATTCTTTGCAGTTACAATATTTCAACACTTAAGAACCATCACCATGTTCAACATCATGTTTTTCTCTAGGGTGTACATGTATAGCACAAACCTTAGTCATCACAAGAACAAACCTTGTCATCACACAAGAGCAATCTCTCCAAGAACATCCAAGACACTTCTCTCTCCCCTTATCTTCCCCTAGGGTTTCCTCATGAACCCTAGCATATAGCACCTAGGGTTTCCTCATGAACCCTAACATATTCAAGACAAGTACAACGAAGAGTGCAATGATAATAAATGAATACAAGAGCTCTCTCCTCCCTTGTATATATAAGTAGGTGAGGGAGGCTAACATAAAATAAGGACACATGTCCATACAAGTAATCAACAAGACAACCCCACATGGGGTGCTCTACAATACAAGGAAGCATGTTTGTCAAACTAGGGTTTATCCAACCCCTAAGTGAAATGCCCTATAGGTCATGATCTTGGGTTCAATGCCTCTCCTCCAAGATGTACTATCCAACAAGATGTTAGTCCAACGCTCCCTCTTCCATGGTGGTTTGTTGTCCAAGTGTCCGGGGGCAAGGTGCTCCTCTAACTATCTGCCACATGCCCTCTCATGTGCCCAATGCTATAGTCATGTATGCTAATGTGGTCACAAAGCTCCAATGCTCCTCCTCAACATGTGTCCGTGTCTATCACCAACCTCCATGAAGTATGCTCCTCAACCCAAGTGTTCTCAAGTCAATTGTCCAACCTCCATGAAGTATGCTCCTCAACCCAAGTGTTCTCAAGTCAATTGTCCAACCTCCAAGGTGTGTATCACATGGTCCTAAGCTCTAAGGGCTAAATTCCCTCCTCCAACTACCTAATGCTCCTCCTAGATAAGTACCTCCCCTAATCAAGCAATCGACTCCTCTATTCTGTGCACCCAATGGGTTTAGTCAACATGATTATTAGGGTAGCAACCTTTTAGGTAGGGGTGCCATCCCAACACTCTAACCAAAGTCAAGCATCAACTACATTGAGCCATCCATATGTCCATGAAGCATTTCCAAGTGACTAGTAGACCTAGCACTTTCCTGGCAAGGTGAAAACACTTTTGGAGTGACCGCAAAAGATAACACTACCTAGTTGAAGAAGTAGGGCCTAACTTCAAAGACCCTCTCTTTGTCTTCTATGTTAGTAAAGATTGCTATAAAGAATCCTTTGAACCCTAGCTTTAGATCAATTTGGCCCATGGGCTTGCATCGAGTATTGACCCACTAGATGAGTCTTTTGAGAAGGCCAAATGGCAATGAACTTGCTAATGACCTTGTCTTTCATGCATTGAATGTAGTTGCTTACCCTTGTGGAAGTAACTTCATACCTTAGATTTTCCTTTGTTTTTGCTAGCAACCCCCTTTCATTCCCCCCCCCCAAAAAAAAAATGTTTCCTCCTCCTTTGGGTTGTTGGTTTCCCCTACTTCTTTTCCTACTCTGCCCATTGCTACTTTCTTCCTAGATTCCCCTTTCACAACATCTTTGAATGAGGGAGAAGGATGTACCATGTCCAACTCTGCAATGGTTGCCTCTAGTAAACCCTAGTTCTACCAACTTGCTCTGTGCCATCTTCACCCGTCTTTCTTCAAGTTGTTCTTCATAACTCAGTGGAATTGAATTGAATTTTTTTGTTAACAATAAAATTTCCTTTGCAAATAATTTTTTATTTGGTTTTTCAATTTTTAATCATCAATAAAAAATATACCTTCAAGTGTGTCTCAAGTTAAATTGTATTTGGTTCCAATGTTGAGATGACTCCACCACACATTTTCTTCATCTCCAAGGTATAACAATATTGAGGAAGGAAAAACAACATTTTTCTTAGACAGATCTCACCATAATTATGGATCTTCAGTACCCACTAAGTAAGATATATGTTGAAATGAGGACTTGGATGATTGATATACATTGAGGAAATGGTAATTTTACTTGATGCTTTTAATACTTTGACTTTTGGCTAGAGTGGAGGATGAGATTTTAGGATACGTGGTCTAGGTTCAAACATGTTTGTGTTCTTCACCTATACTTGTTTTGTTTATATTTATTTTGTTTATTTGTACCTATGTTGCATGGGAGCGCTTTAGGGCCCCCTGCTTCAATTGTGGAATTGCTCTCGCTCCTAGGTGATAAATTATAATAGTGATAAAAATGAGGGAGGATGGTGCATGATAGGCAATATGATTCATTATATAGAGGTAAAAATACACCTTTTAGACACAACACACTTTAACTCCCTAAAGGTACAGGATTGTGTCTATATCTCTAACTATGTAATTACCTATTATCTTATTTTTTTGTTTGTTTGTTAATTGGTTCAGACCTTCTTGGTATCGGGATTAACCTTTGGCTTGAGAAACTGCGACTCAAGGGCATCTAAGCTGTCAAAATCACCCCGGGATCGCACCCAGCCTGAGCCACACCAACCCTTAACATGGTTGGATTTTTTTTTGTCCCCGTAGGTTTTGAACCGATGACTTTTCAACACGGAGTGGCTTAACAACACACTCCGTCACCGACTTTCCTACACCTCGGGGACATTACCTATTATCTTATTAAGCATAAGTTACATTTTTACTTTTATTGTTGACCTAGACTTACTTTATTTCATACATAACAGACTTTAACTTTCTAAAGGTATGGGATTGTGTCTATATCTCTAACTATGTAATTAACTATTACCTTTTAAGTGTATGTTACATTTTTACTTTTATTGTTGACTTGGACTTACTTTATTTCATAAAGTTAACACTAGTCATTATATTCTAACATCCACCCTTAATGACTAAGTCGTTGACTTTTACACCAACCTTCTCTCTAAATTTTACAAATTTGTCCTTGCATAATGGCTTGGTGAATACATCAACGAATTGATCTTGTGAAGGATAGTACATAAGCTGTATCTCTTTACTCTGAACCTTCTCACAAATGAAGTGATGATGAATCTTCACATGCTTCATCTTTGAGTGGTTAACTAGATTCTTCATCGACCTCAAAACTCCCGGATTGTCGTAGTATAAGGGGGTCGCTCCATCTTGCTTTATCCCCGTGTCTTCAAATTTCCACCTTAGCCATATAGCTTCACATGCAGTGCCTACAAAAACTTTGTACTCGACCTCTATTGAAGATAATGCAATTGTGGTTTGCTTCTTCTTTTCCACGAAATTGTTGATGAACCCACTTTGAACACATATCCTGAAGTGGATTTTCTATCAACCATTAATCCAACCTAGTTTGAATCAGTGGATCCTTTCAAGATGAAGTCATAATTTTTGAATTCATGCTCATATGCTAGTATTGTCTTTGCAATGTCTCGGTGCATGTCTCTTGGTGAAGTCATGAATCTCGAATTTAAGCTTACTGTGAAGCTTATCTCCAACTTCGTATAAGTCATATGGATCATACTTCCTACCAATTGTTTGTATGAGTGGCATATACCTTCTTGAAATCCTTGTCCATAGTGAATTTCAACCTAGTCTCCAAGGGTGTATTTGATGGTTTGCAATAAACAATTTAAATTTTTTGAAGCAAAGGCTATGGTATTTAACATGTTTACAAAGGAAGTGACCACAATTAATCTCACCTATAAAGGGAGCCAATGGAAGTAATAACATCTTACACTTACATTGGGAGGTAATATTATTTAGCTTGTCTTTTGGCCTAATCCTAACAATAGATGCAAGATTTGGGAACGATTATGCAAGACTAACAACCTTGGAAAGAAAATGATATCAACTAGTTCAAAGATATTTTGTGCTAATGTTTGCCTCTTGCACACTTTAATGACTCATTTTTTTCTTTATCGAGGTGAGGTTTGGGTCTTGTTATGAGGTAGTCAAAGGTGTTCGTCATTACTATTTTGTCGAGGCATATTCACACCAAAACAACGATTACAAACTCAATTATTTGATGCAAGAACATACATGAAATCATGAATAAAGATGATGTACCAAGAAAGTGCATTGAAGGAAAGCACATCAAAGGAGAGTGTGCTTTATAATACTTAGGCATGCCAAGTGAAAGCATGAAAAAAGAAGAAGCATTAATAGTAGCCAGAGGAAAGAAGACGTGCACATGACACGCACATGACAATGAGTGCAATGAGTGTGCATGATAGTGACAATGCCAAGGGAGGGTTAAAGGTTGCACGTGGAAGGTGAAGCCACATGTACATGGTAGTTATGAAATGATTGAGGAAGACGAAGCAATATTTATTACAATTATGAAACGATCGAGGAGGATGAAGCAACATGAAGGCCCAAAGGCAGTTAGAACAATTTAATCATGATGGAAGATGAAGAGTCACCGAATGAATATGAACACTAGGGTTGTGAAGGAATAGATAGGATGGAAACCAAGAGGATTGACCTAATGCTAAAAATAGAAGCAAAGCTTAGGAAGGATTATGTAACACTAACAACCTTGGAAAGAAAATGTTATTAGCTAGTTCGAAATAATTTGCGCTCAGGTTTGCCTCTTCCACACTTTAATTAACCCATCTTTTCTTTATCGACGTGAGGTTTGGGCCCTATTATGAGGTGGTCAAAGATGTTCCTCATTACTATTGTTTTTAGGCATATACACACCAAAATAAACGTTACGAACTCAATCATTTGATGCAAGAGCATCCATGTAGTCATGAAGAAAGATGATGTACCAAGAAAGTGCATTGCAAGAGAGCACATTAAAGGAGAGCATTAATCATACCTGTAGGAAAGAGGAAGTGCACATGACAGGTGCATCACATCGAGTGGAGTGAGTGTGCATGACAGTGACAACGATAAGGGAAGCTCAAGGGCTGCTCATGGAAGGTGAAGTGACATGTGCATGATAGTGATGAAATGATTGAGGAGGATGAAGCGACAATTATGACAATTATGAAATGATCGAAGAGGATGAAGCAACATGAAGGCCGATAAGTAGTTAGAATAGGTGCAACTGTGATGGCCAATGAAGAGTCACCCAAGGGAGATGAACACTAGGGTAGTGTAAGAATAAATAGGATGGAAACCAAGAGGATTGGCCTAATCCTAACAATAGAAGCAAGACTTAGGAAGGATTATGAAACACTAACAAGCTTGGAAACAAAATGTTATTAGCTAGTTCCAAGATATTTTGTGCTAAGGTTTGCCTCTTCTACACTTTAATGACCYATTTTTTTATTTATTGAGGTGAGGCTTGTGCCTTGTTATGAGGTAGTCAAAGATGTTTCTCATCACTATTTTGTCGAGGCATATTCACACCAAARTGAAGGTTACAAACTTAATCATTGGATGTAGGAGCATCCATGAAGTCATGAAGAAMGATGTTGTACCAAGAAAGTGCATTGAAGGAAAACACATCGAAGGAGAACGTGCAAAAAGACTTAGGTGTTCTAGGTGAAAGCATCACAAAAATGGAAGCATTAATTGTAGTGCAGGAAAGAGGAAGTGCACATGATAGGTGCATGACAGTGAGTGGGATGAGTGTGCATGATAGTGATAGTGCCAAGTGAAGTTTAAGGGTCATAGATGGAAGGTGAAGTGACATGTGCATGATAGTTATGAAATGATTGAGGAGGATGAAGTTACATTTATGACAGTTATGAAATGATCTAGGAGGATGAAGCAACATGAAGGCCTAGAGACATTTAGAATAGTTGCAACCATGATGGAAGATGAAGAATCACTCAAGGAAGATGAACACTAGGGTAATGTATGAATAAATAGGATGGAAACCAAGGGGATTGGGTTGGTTAGCCGGGCCTGCTAGAGAGTTAGACAATCATTTGTGAGTTTATACAGTCATAGGAGTCGACCATGGGTCTAGAGTAGAATGTTGAGGCACATGACTCTTGTACATGTATATTGCTTTCTGTTAATGAGGAGTAGACATTTCCCTTATGATTTTGATTTGTTTTTGAATGTTGTCTAGGTGAATGAATAACCTTTTAAATTCCTATGGTGCGTTTTTGTCTAATTGGTGTGCTATGGACCACCATGCATAGTTTGTGAAGTTTGGGATTGGGTTTGAATCAGGTCCATTATGCTCTTGACACCCTCATCTTCTTAGCTAAGTTTGTTGGTTGGCCCCTACTCATCATCTTAGCTGAGTTTGTTAGTTGGCCCCTCCTTAATGATTTTCCACATTGTGTTCATACTACATAGGATTCAATGCATGATCATCTCTAATTCAAGCTCCAACAAGTAACTCTATGTAGCTCTCAATCTTTGATCCAATTTGTTATCCAAAGCTTTGGATCTAGTTGGTACACTAATGTCACTTATCCAAATCTTGACATAGAGGATCCCCCACTCTAGACTTCTCTGTTGATGCTCCTTTTATCACTAGTAGGAACATTAATAGAGGTATTTGTGAGGAGATTTGAAATGCCTATTTGAAAGTCACATGGTTTGAGTGGAAGGTGTTGCCGCCTAATATACACCTACAAATGTGGAGAAGTCTCCAACCCAATTGGTGTGTCCATGGAGGCACAAACTTGAGTCTAGACCCACTGTCACCTCAATCTAGACTCCTTCCGTCTAGGCCCACTCCTAGGGAAGCCAAGGGGGGTAGACCCTATCAAACTAAGTGAAAGATTTATTTGAGTTCTAAGAGTTAATTAATTTAAGGATTAAGGAGACCCAACCCAATGACAAGCAACAATGCAAAGTGCAATTCTTTCAATGATAGACAAACCTTTTTTTTACAAGATAACAAAGACCAGTGCCTAAAGATAACCAAATTTCAATTATTGATATATGCACAATAAAAGATACTTCTACAACTTGTTACTTGAAACAAAATATGGAATATCTACACAATGATTTAGACAATGACTTTACACTTAAAACAATTATTTCTCAAAGAGTAAAGAATGCTAAGTAAATATTAAATAAAGAATGTTTTGACAAGTAAATAGTCACATGAAAGAACTTGCTAAAAATGAATGAAATGTAAGTGCTTGAAAGTAAATTACATAAAAAGGAAATTGCAAGACTTTGAAAAGTAAATGTTTTGCAATGTGAGTAGGTTGCTTTTAATAAATTTTAGGTTTCTCTTTAGCTTAGGGTAATTAGGTGTGAATTGCAATAATCCTAAGCTATGTGACTGCCCCAAGTTCCTTATCCTTCAAC
>SNQJ01S0197995.1:5697-22874 GCA_010110895.2 Picea sitchensis
AGCCACGATGAGAGTGCTAGTAGGTTGTAGAAGGGTTGTTGTCCACACCTCTCCCTCAACGTCTCTGGTAGTCATGCATGACCCCTCTACTCCACATGTGAGTCTTTTTGGCAAGCTATCGTCAGCCTGCATCATTAACAAATCATGTCAGAATAATATGCATAATCATATCATATAATCGGATGCACAATGTCATATATACAACAATCAAACCATCATTTTCCACTCCCTGACTCTGTCCAGAGTCCAAGGGGTTCCATCGATGCCTTTGCATCCTCAAGGTCCAAAATCCTGCACACCCAAGAAAACCGAGTCAATAGCACCTGTCTATGTCAATACAACAAAACAACATGTCATCAACCCATAATGCCTCATAACCATAATCAAATGCTTAGTAGTATAATAATTTGTATCACTTGCAAGCAAGTGTCCTCAACACATAAGTTCACTCAATGCGCGCAAGAGAGGGATGTTACATACACCTCCTCTTGGTCTAAAATTCATCGTGAAGTTTCACAATATATAAGTGACAAAAAATGTGTATCACAGTGTCGTAAGTCTACCTATCAAACAAAAATGGAGACGGTTGGCGCATATCATATGAATCATCCCAGATCACTGCATGTGGACTATAGTTGTCCCATTAGACCTTGACCTGATATATTGTTCGACGTCATAGTTGTCGAATGCGATGATCTAGGATGCAGATTGGCTCAGTCGTGAGAGCCCCCTCATCAGATACCTGCAATGAACTCATGTCAATAACATGTGTAGGATCACTAATATAATGCCTCAAAACAAATACGTGAAAAACATCGTGCATACACCTCAAAGAATCAAGCAAGTCTAGTCGATAGGACACGGGCCCCTTTCTTTCCACGATCTCGAAAGGTCCCACGAACCTAGATGATATTTTATCTCCCTTTCCAAACTTGGTCGAACTCTTATGCGGTTTTACCCACAAGAAGACTCGATTGCCAGCTTCGTAACTACAGTCGACACTGTGCGCATCGACATAACTCTTCTGTCGATCCTGCACTTCCTTAATCCTTTGTCTTATCGTTTTAATTTTCTCTTCCATTTCTTAGATCACTTATAGTCCCACCAAGACCTTATCCTCAAGCCGATCCCAACTCAAATGTGTCTAACATGGTCACCCATATAGGAACTCGAAAGGTGTCATATTAATGGTGCTTTGGTAACTGTTGTTATAAGAGAATTCTACCAATGGGAAGAATGATTCCCAACACTTTTTTTAGTCCATCACGTACATGTGCAACATGTCCTCCAAGGTCTGGTTCATTTATTTGGTCTGCTCGTCAGTCTCCGGGTGATATGGAGTACTAAAGTTAAGTTGGGTTCCCAACGCCTCTTGGAAACTAGTTCAAAATCGTCTAGTAAACATTGATCCACGATCGGATATAATCCTCTTAGGCACGCCATGCATCCTCACAATCTACAGATGAAAAATCTAGCTATGGCAGGTGCCTAATATGTCGTATGCACAGGAATAAATAAGAACTTTTCATCAGAGTGTCGACTACTACGAAAATCGAGTCGTGTCTCCTTTTCGTTAGTGGCATCCCACAATAAAATCCATTGAAATGACCTCCCATTTAGATTCTGGAATAGCGTGTGGTTGTATTAATCCTACTGGATGTCTATGTTTGGCTTTTACCTACTTACATTCTAGACATTAGGCCACATATTCGACTATGTCTAGCTTCATTCCTTTCCATAATAATAGGGGTTTAAGCTCCGCCCTCTTCTTCGTGACTCGCGGGTGAGCCATGTATACTGCTCTATGAGCCTCATTTAGGATCAACCTCCTCAAATCGTCATTTGGTGGTACGTAAATCCGATTTTTAAACCTCAATAATCAATCATCGTCAAACGTAAATCCTTCAAATCTTGGTATCATTATTGTGTTTTGTCCGATAAAATCCTCGGCCTCTTTGTACCAGTCATTGTTGTGATGTAAAGTTAGAATATTTTCATGTAGATTCATTTGACGAGGCAACAACAAAAATATGCATGGTCTCTGACTCAATGAATCTACCAGTCGGTTCACCGTTCCTTTTATGTAAGTATTCTCTAAGTCGTACTTGCTAAGTAATTTCGACCAACGTCATTTTCGCGCGTTCAAGTCGCTTTGTGTAAAGATGTATTGTAGTCCATAGTGGTCTGTCCTTAGCTTAATTTTTGTCTAACAAGGTAGTGTCTCCAAACCTTCAAGGCATATACAATGGCTAACATCTCCAAATCATGCATCGCATAGTTCTCCTCATGTCTTCTCAGTTTACTGAAGATGTAAGTTATCACCTGACCGTCTTGCATCAAGATTCTGCCTAAGCCGTCCTTGGATGCATCATTGCATACCAATAAGTCTGCGTCCATGTAAGGGACCTTTAGTATCAGTTTTTTTCTCAACAGCTATTTGAGCCTCCCAAATGATTCTGTGAATTTTTCAATCCAAACAAACTTCATGTTCTTCTTCTGCAATTTTGTGATCGGATTTGCTATCTTTGAAAATCCCTCGATGAATTGTTGATAGTATCCTGCTAAACCCATGAAGCTACGCACTTCCGGGACATTTGTCGGCATAGGCCATTCCATAATGTCCTCTAACTTTGTTGGATCCACCACGATACCTTCGTTGGAGATGACATGCCGTAAGTAGTGAATCTTCGATTGATAAAATGAGCATTTGGACAACTTCCCATATAATTTTTTCTCTCATAGACACTATAGTACTAAGCACAAGTGATCATCATGCTCCTCCATCATCTGAGCGTAAATCAAAATATTGTCAATGAATACTTGGATGAACTTGTCTAGGTACTTGTGGAACACCTAGTTCATCAAACTCATAAATACCCCTGGGGCGTTTGCCAGTCCAAACGGTAAAACAATAAACTTGTAATGCCCAATCATCATATTAAAGGTGGTCTTAGGGACTTCATCCTCCTTAATCTGTAACTGGTGATATCCTGATCGCAAATCGATCTTTGAGAACATCGTCATACCCTTCATCTAATCGAACGGATCATAAATCCTCAGCAACAGATATTGATTCTTGATCGTTGTCTTGTTCAATTGACAATAGTCAATGCAGAGCCTCCATGAACCATTCTTCTTTCATATGAAAATAACAAGAACACCCCACAGTGACACACTTGGATGTATCATTCCCAGGTCCAACAATTCTTTCAGTTGCATTCTCAACTCCTGTAACTCCGAGGTCAACATCCGATGAGACGTTCTAGTTATCGGTTCAGTCCCCGGTTTTAGGTCTATAGTAAAATCCAATTCCCTCTCTGGAAGAATTTCAGGTAACTCCTTTGGAAAGACGTCTACAAACTCTCTCACCACCGAAAGGTGTTCTAGACCTTCCACTAATTCCTTCTCGTTTAACGCAAGAATCGCATAAAGATTACATCCCTTGCACATGCTCTTCCGTAGCTGTAAGGGAGAGATGAACCTCATGGAAACTCCCTAGTTTCGTCCTGCAATCACGCATCTTTTCCCCTCATCATCGACCAAACTCAGTCGTTCCACTTACTATTGAGTATCGCCTCATGTGATTCCAGCCAGTCCATACCAATCATGACGTCATAACATCCTAAGATCATGACATACAAGTTGGACCTGGTGACAAACTCTCCCAGGTTGAGGGTACAACCTGTAACCTTTCCTCCAACATTTTGTTTGGCTCCAGAATCCATCTTTACGAAGCTAAACTCATCATGTTCGATATCCTTTACCTTAATCCTTTTTAGCATTGCACCAGAAATAAAACTCTTGGTAGCACCGAGATAGATCAAATTAGTAAGGGTATGTTTAGTGATGGTGCCCGATGTCTCGAGCACAATCGACTGGTGATCTGCCTAGCAGTTATTCACCACTGCATGAATTCGATGGGCCTTTCCCATATATCCCATGGTAGTGGGTCCGACTGATCTAGACTCTCTAGTCCTCTCCACAAGGTGGTCGCATTGGTAGTGTGGCTCCCCACACGTCCAACACCCCTTCTTCGGTCCAGTACTCTTGGTACCTGAAGTATAAGATGATGGCCCACTGGCCTGGAATCCTAGTCTGTTTTGTTGAACATACCTAAACTATTGCGGATGCAGTCGATGCTTCTGTTGATGCTGTGATCACTGATAAGGTGTTTGTTGTTGAGGCACCGATCGTCGAGGTGTAGTGAAAGTGGATCCCCTCTAGAATCCATAATATCTTAGTGTATGTCTAGCTAGTTTCTGATGCTATTGCACACCACATGACACATGTCCTGTTGGTCTCACTGGAGTCCATCTCTGACCCTCATTGATAATCTCCTCCCCTACTATGAGGGCCTTCTGGACAACATCATGTAATGTTTGAGGCATCAGAATCCTAACCTTTTCATGTATGTTTCCATTAAGGCCGAATACGAACCTGTTGAACTTAAGTTTCTCAATATTAAGATGAGGAGCATACCAAAGAAAATCCATAAAACAGGCTTCATGATCGGGCACCGTATGATCGCCCTGTCGTAAGGCATTGAACTTGTTGAGTTGATGCTCAATGAATTCCTCTGATAGGTACCTCTCTCAGAACCATTCCTCGAACAATTCCCATGACATGTCTTCAACGACCATGTTCAGTTGTGGAAGGGTCATCTTCCATGATAGAAGATCACTCCCCTTTAGTTGAAATACACCATGCGGACCTTTAATTTGGAGGTATAGTTGTCAAGTGAAAAACACATCACCATATTCGCCAACCATGCCTCGGTGGCTGCATCATCCGGGGCACCAAAGAACTCGGGAAATTTGACCTTCTCGAGTTCACGTTGAATGCTACCACTACCAACCGGAGCGCATGGTGGACCCTCAGGGGGTTCTGGTGCCCTGGCCTCATCTCTATCCAAATGGTTTATCAGTGCCTCAGACATCCGTTGAAAATACCTCATCAGCCCAACTATGTCACCCACCGCTATCTTATCTTACCCAACAACCTCTTCGTCTCCCTGGGGGTTGAACCCCTCAGGCATGGATGCTGCTGGAGGTGTCGTGCATCCTCCCCTAGCACCTCGTCGTCTGCCTCCACGGTGTCCTCTAACCATGTTTACCTACACGAATACAAGTCAAATTATTTAGAAACATTAAAATTCATATCATAACAATGAAAGTCATAGTGATCCCAAGTCGTGGATTGAACCTGCCCGGATACCATATGTAACGACCCCTTCATTACTAATACAAGTGAAGTAGAACTGAAAATAAATATTTTTTGTTAGGCAAGAAGGCGACAACGAAAACAGTTTAACCACACCACTGACGACAAACACAGGCATGCAGTCCAAGAAATAGGCGACTAAGACTCCACTCACTTGCACAAGAGAAACTAGGAGAAGCATGCATAGATAAACAAGGGAAACAACTACCTGAAAGACACAACATGACCATTCCTACCAGCTAGAGACAACATCCCCCACCCGACACCATGACCTTGATGAACAAGACTAGAACCTCAAGGCACACGAACCAAATGCCTGAAGGCGTGCAACCTGTGTGCCAAATAAACTTACAACTCTCAACAACACTCACACGGAAGGCACCGACTCTGGCCAAGTTATCATTCGTCGCTATCCAATAAGGCATGCCATGATCCCCTCATCAAGAGTACTGTTGTCCCTAGGTGATAGATGTGTCAATAACCTTTCTGCTACACATCCTATCTGGACTAAGGACTCCAGATAACTCCAACACGTTAGGAGCCAAAAAATGACAAGAACGCTACACACATACCCCAAGCAATGGGTCAGCCATACACAATATGACTACACTCAAGGAAAGGCGTGAGCTCAAACATGACTTTGTCAACAACCCCCAACCATTAATCAAGTCTATAAGTCAAAAGTTACGATCTAAATTAGCACTAAATACAATCTAACTTAGTCAGTCTAACTCACAATGGATCAATGATTTACAAACCTAACTTATCATTAAATCCAAATCTAAATTAGTGAATCTAAACTACAAATTAGACATCAATTACATTCAACTTTTACATTAGTTTCTTATCTAATTCAACAAGTCTAAATTACAACTAATCAATAATTTGGGAATCTAATTAAACAAAAATACCAATACATACCATGTTAACAATATCGATATATAATTCTTTTAAGTATAACACTTAATAACAATATTTACTTCCAACAGGTAGTCTATCAATATCAACAGTATTAAGTTTAACCAACTATCAATTAATCACTAAGTTGTTGAGTAAAACAGGTTTGATCATAACAGAATTAGTTATTGATTAAAAGCGCTATGTTTCCTGATGAAGCCATGAATTGCTGTGCACGAAAATATAAGGTATCTCATCGCTAAAAAATAGATATGTAAAAAAAAATTAAATTACATCTAAGACTAACAGTCACATGATACAGGATGCCTATTAACTATTGAAGAGGTTGTATAAAACAAATGCTAAAAAGGTGTTGTGTAGTAACGCCTTCTTTTTACATCTGTCGTCCATTAAATTTGTAATGAATGTGCACACAGTCATCTATAAATTCATGTTTGTCAATGGTATAATTCATTGTCAATTAAAATAAAACGCACCAAAAAAAATGCAGGAATTACCTCCAATCAGACACGCATCAACCATCCAACGCAACATATAATTAAAGAATGCATTCAACGCAGGTGATGGTTATATGTAGATGCATTCCCAAGAGGGTAACCTCTCTAGGTAACAAGAAAATCACACAGATTAAAATGGTAAATGGGCGAGAAAAATTCGCAAAGATTAAAGGCTAGAATAATAGAGGTTTAAACGTTATTCTATTCAACTAATTGTTGTTAATAAAACTATCGAAAACCTTTTCCAAGTAAAATTGACTCAACTTATTTTTAAATAAAATGTATTTTTTTTATATACTATCACCCAAGGACAATTATGGCTATGCCAAAAGCATACGGTAGTGGACTTATCACAGACATTCATCCAAGTCTAAATATTGCATCGTGGAATCTATATCATAAAGGATGGATAAAACATTACACCATTATTACACAAAAACGTTGTCAAACAACAATCTCTATCCTATGGTAATTTGAAATTGATGCCATACAACTGTACCATCGCTGGCAGATAATTCACGATTCTCAAAAAGAAAAAAGTCATAGATCAAATAAAATCTTGGGGCCAATTTCTCCTTCATGAACAGATTAAGGTGCAATGGAAAATCATTGGCCAGGTGTAAAGAATCAGAGGCCAAAATTTGCCTTCAAAAATGGATTAAATGGCAATGGAAAATCATTAGCGAGAAGCATAGAATCATAGGATTTTACATCACTTTTCTCTCAGTAAAATTTCCTTCACAGTAGCGTATAAAGCAGAGGATAAATTCCTGCGATATCTATGAAGATGTCGGGCAAAAGTCGCCCTTAAAATGGATTATCAAGCATAGGAAAAATTGTTGGCCAGATGGGTCAGATTGCAAGACGAAATCGCCTTAAGACAAGATGAAAATGCAAAGAAACATTTTACAGTCGATGTATTAATTTGCAGAGAGAAATTCGTGGGTGAGGAATACAATTTCGGAGTAAAGAGATAAGTAATTTTTTCCACTAAGGTGTAGATAAAACCCATTCATAACCAGCAACGAAGGCAGTCTCAACAAGTGTGTGTCGCAATGTAATAAGAAGTAAATGTGAGTGACGAAATGGCCGGTCATGAAGTAAAGAAGCTATGGCTATGGTCTTAAAAGTGGAAAATCGCTAGAGCATTATATCTATCAATGAAAATGCCTTAATTATATAAAAATGCAAGCAACGTATCTAGCAAGGAATACACAATAAATCAATAAAATGTAGAGTTAAAATTAGGGAATAGGAATGGTAACAATGGAGGATTTACTCAACACAATAAGTAAGGTGAGACCTCAATCAGACAAGAAAAGTCAATAGGGGTAGATGATTGGGAAAGACATCCTTTGCTTCTCATCCATGCACAAAAAATTAGATCATTTGAATCTATGGAGTTGTTGTGCACCAAAGTGGCTATCTATAGGTTGTTGTGCACCAAAGTGACGACCGTCGATTCAGCTCCTGGTCGACTACTCACTAGTGGACTAAAGAGCTAGGGACGAAGAACAATAGTGCAAAACTTCACAACAATCAACAACCAAAGCGCAGTCTCAACATGCAGGGATCAAAGCCAAGGGAATCAATCAACAGCGAGGTTAAGGCTATGGGTGGG
The DNA here is from genome assembly GCA_010110895.2 of Picea sitchensis. NCBI lineage: Eukaryota > Viridiplantae > Streptophyta > Pinopsida > Pinales > Pinaceae > Picea > Picea sitchensis. Next base: position 13,954 of record SNQJ01S0197995.1, read on the forward strand.
ATTCAGTCACCAATTAAAACACTAATTCAATCATTTTATTTAACCAATTAAAAACTACAAAACTAAAAGCATAAGTATACTGATAATATACCATGCATAAATAAAGGAAGTGTACCATAGCCCAAGTCACCCGCTCTAAGTTGTTGTCTCGTGCGCTCCATGCAGCTCCTGCTTGTCGACCAATGAGACTTCACCGGTACCTCCCAACCAATGCTATGGGTACTCTTCCTCCCCCTTAACCCCCCGAGTTGCAAAGGGGTGACACACACTAACCAGAGAATTATCTAGCTCCCATCTCGCCTTGCAAGGTGGAGATAGCACTCCTCACCAATCTGGGTATACCACCTCCCACAAGCTAATTCAATCAAGTCTAAAATTTTGAAGTCTAACATTATGCATAACATTAGAGATCCATCATCCTCCTCCTCTTCCTTTATATATATTTTCTAAGTCATTTACTTTCCCAAGATCCCTTTTAATTTATTGTTAAATAATTTAATTCATTAAAATCCTCCCCGTACATGTGTCATCCATCCCCTTCATTGCACCATAAATTAATTTCATTATTTAATTAATTACTCCTATTTCCCTCACCCACATAAAAGCATTCCTAGAATCGCTCCTAGGTGTCCCCATATTCCCTTACAAGTTTTAATGACTTTCCCCCTTACTAATTTACTAGTTGAGTTTAATTTAGAAAGTTATTAAATGCTAGATACCTTACTAAGTTAGACTTTCTTCTTTTTCCTTGTGTTTCCCCTTTCTTTTTATGTTTCCCTCTTTTTCCTAGTTTCCTAATTCTTTTAGATTTCCCTCTTTCCCTTTTTATTTAAAACTCAAATTGGAAGGTGTAGAAAATTAACTTATTCCCCTTTTTCCTTTTTAATTAATAAATTTTAATTAGCATAAGTGACAAAACAATTATTTCCCCTTTTTCCCCTTTTTAAATTTTATCCCCCAAAATATTTTTATAAGTTAAATGAATTACTTACCCCCTTCTTGTCACATGATTAATGATGATTATCATTATTATTTATTTATTTTTATTTTTATTTTTTATATAAATAGTTAATTTTTTTATCACAAGTATCACTTAGACCTAGACTTTTTTTTCCTAGTTTGGGCGACATTTTATTAGGGGAAATGTTTTAAATCTTTCTTATCACGTTATTCATCATAAGGCCATCTAGGTTTATCCATTTATTAATTAACAACACGAGGTTCCCTTTAGGACACACTAGGTGCTCCAAGGGTGCAACTCGCTTCATTGTGTTTCTCTTGCACGACGTGCCCTTCAGGACGCACTACGTGCTTCAAGGGTGCCACTTGCCTCATTCTATTTCCCTTGCATGACATTCCTTTCAGGACGCACTACATGCTCCAAGGGTTCCACTCGCCTCTTGACTGACTTGGTAGACATCAAAACCCCTAGAGTCAATACTCTGCCAGGTGATCTTGTGGGAGACTAAGGGCCTATAAAATAATCATGAGTGTTCCCCTTAAAATCATCATGAGTGACTGTTGCAGTCTACCCTCACGACATCATGGGTCCTCTCAAACTATGCAATCATTAACCTACAGTTTGATCCACGACGAGAGTGTTGATAGGATGTGTTGAGGATGATGTCCACACCTCTCCCTTAACATCTCTGGTAGTCGTGCATGACCCCTGTACTCTACATCTGAGTCTAGTCGGCAAGCTATCGTCAGCCTGCATCATCAGAAAATCATTTCAGAATAATATCCATAAGCATATCATCTAATTAGATGCACAATGTCATATATACAACAATCAAACCCCCATTGTTCACTCCCTGACTCGGTCCAGAGTCGAAGGGGTTTCGTCAATGCCTCTGCATCCTCGAGGTCCAAAATCCTGCACACTCAGTAAACCCAAGTCAATAGCACATCTCTATGTCAATACATAAAAACAACATGTCATCAACCCATAACACCTCATAATCATAATCAAATGCTTAAAAGTATAATAATCCAGATAACTTGCAAGCAAGTGTCCACAAAGAATAAGTTCGTTCAATGCGCGCAAGAGCAGGATGTTACAACCCTCTTCAAACTCTCCCAATGAGAATTGAGACAAGCCAACCCAAGTAGTAGGATATGGAATAGGGATCTGTGAACAACACAACTAAGAACTAAGTCTAGGATTCAATGTGTTATGACAACAAGCGAAGCAGAAATGTTTTTTTTGTTTTTGTTTTTAGGAAAGAAGGCGACGATGAAAACAGTTTAACCACACCACTGATGACGAATGCAAGCATACATTCCAGGAAACATGCTACTATGACACCATGCACAGGCACAAGGGAAACTGGGAAAAACCTACATAGAATAACAAGGAGGAACGACTACCCACCCGACGCAATCAAGACACTCCTACCCGCTAAGGGACAACTTCTCATTCCCGACACAACGACGTTGATGAAAAAGACTATTAACTCAAGGTGCATGAACCAAATGCATGAAGGAATTCCACCCATGCACCCAAGAAACTTACCATGTTCGACAACACTCCACCACCTGCACTAACTTCGGCCAAGTGTGTGTTCGTCGCTATCCCACGAGGTGTGCCATGATCCCCTCATCAGGAATCATTTCGTCCCCAGTTGATAGACACATCGACAGCCCTGGACATAACACATCCTATCTGGACCGAAGACTTTATAAAAAACCGACGTGCTAGGACAATCCCACGTACAAGGAGACTACACCCACACCCTAAGCAATGGGTCAGCAAGACGCACACTGACGCTAAAAAGAAAATGCAAGCTTTTACATGACCACATAGCAACCCAACCCATTCATCTGGTTTGAATTGGTCAATACTAAAATAGCGTTAAATACATATCTACCTTACCCATCTAGATTATGAAGTCACTAATTTACCACCTAAATTAACATGATATACAGTTCTAAATTAGAGAGTCTAATTACCAATTTAGAAAACCACTATATATTAATGAGCATTAACCACAAATCAGAATTTAGCAAGTGAATACTACTACTTGTTGATAGATTTCTATTCTACATTAGTCCCTAAACAAATATGATTCACAAGTCTAATTTACAATTTAGACATTATTACAATCAATCTAACATTATTACACTATCATTTAAACATTAATTAAGGTCTAAGCGGGCAAATCTAAATTAATCCCAAATTTCAATCTAACTAGCAATTAACGTCAATTAACAACATTAACATCCTCCAGGCAAAATTCAACAATGAAACATTTATTAACTCATTAAATTGCCACATGTTGTCTGTCTACACTAATCGTACCAAAATTACAGTTGTCTATGGACATTAAAAGAATTTGCTAAGAAGTGTAAATGTCATAAAGCCATATACATTCAATGAGAAACTAAGGTCATGTACCTATAATTAGATTTACTACCATATGTCTTTCATAAGATTTTTCTGTCATAAATGTTAAAAGAGATTACTGCCATCTGTAGTAATAAGATTTACTACCATAAATGTAAAAATAGGTTACTGCCATATGTAGTAAATAAGATTTACTGTCATAAATGTTAAAGGAGATTATTGCCATAATCGTCTAAAGGGATTAATTACAGGACCTGATCTTAATTAAATTCATTCAGAACCGGACACTACAATCGATGCAAATGCAAAAATCCTATAACAATACTTATTACTACAAAAACAAAAGGGAGCAAAGTTGTTCCAATCCAAATATGCCAACTAGACGCGTTATCAGGTAAAGGTAAAGATCAAGAGTATGAACGCCGATTTAGTTGTCTAGAAATATTGTCTTTTTTAGGTTGAGGCGTAGTCAACAGTTAAGCAAACTCGTGCCCATTCAACAGATACACATTCCACAATTAAAGGAAAAAATTGTGGGCATACCAGCAATGTAGTCATCATTCTAAATAGCAAAAGCATGTTCCTTAAACAACGAACTCAGTCAATCCTTTTGGGCAAATCTATGGTTATTTATAGTAAACTCAATCACATCTAAATGGAAAAAATATTTGGTAATTACAACAAGCTCAGGCAAGCGTTTTAATAGCCAAATCGTGGACATTTGCAGCAAGCTCATGCAATCGATTTAAAGAAAATTTGTGGGCATTTCAAACAACAAAATCAATCACATTTTTAAGTGGAAAAATGGTATTCATTTGTACAACAAACTCTGTCACGTTTTTAAGGCAAAATGTTGGTCCTTTAAACATCAAACTTAATCACGTTTTTAAAGCAAAAGGTGGTCATTTAAATAGAAAGCTTAGTCACGTTTTTAAGTGGCAATTTGTGATGATATAAAATATTTTCAAACTCGAAGCTATACAAGAAATCAATGATAATTGGTCATTGTAAAAGCGCTTAGGTAAAGACAAAAACAACGCAGAAACAAATAACAAGTAAAATAATTTTTCTATTTCCAGGATACCAATACAAAAATGTAGGCATGAAATCAATCATTTTTCCATTGCCAGATTACTAATACAACGCAAATAGGAATAACAAAAAAAAACGTTTTTCTATTTCCAGGATACCAATACAAAAATGCAGACATAAAATCAATCTTTTTTCCATTGCCAGATTACCAATACAACGCAGAAAAAAATAACAAACAAAAACATTTTTCCATTTCTAGGATACCAATACAAAAATGAAGACATGAAATCAATCGTTTTTCCATTTCCAAATTACCAATACAACGCAGACAGGAATAACAAACAAAAACGTTTTTCCATTTCCAGGATACCAATACCAAAATGCAAACATGAAATCAAATCATTTTTCCATTGCTAGAATACCAATACAACGTAGACAACGGCAAGAGAAATGCAAGGATCCATTGGGAATAGTCATTGAAATGACCGCAGGGATTCTATCAGTCAAGGCGCAGAGAAAAACCAACAGGGACACAAAATAATCCATACGCAGAGGTCTTTGCTAGAAGGCGCAAGTCAAACAATCGTCCAAGGACAACAACATAGGTAGATAGCTGACAGGAATGCCCTTCGCTCATCATCCATGTACAGAAACACAAGGCGTTGAGATCCATAGGTCTATTAATGTCAAAGCGACGACCGTAGATCAAGCTCCTAACCGACTGCTTAGGCGGGGACTGATGAGCTAGCGACGAAAGGCAAAAACAACCAAAATATTCACAAATCAATACACCAAAGGGCAGTCAAGACATGTCGGGAATTGAAGGCCATGGGAGTCAATCACTCATCGAGCAAAAGGCTATGAAAAAAAATTCAGTCACCAACTAGAATGCTAAGAAAATAAATTTCCTTACCCAATTAAAAATTCAAATCCAAATCATAAATCATACTACAATTTACCATGCAAAAAAATAAAGGAAGAGTATCGTTGCTTGATCGTCCGCTCTGAGTTGATATCTTGCGTGCTCCATGCAACTCCTTCTTTCCGACCGACGAGATTTCACCGGTACCTCCCAGCCAATGCTAGAGGTACTCTTCTTCTCCCTTAGCCCCCCGAGCTACAAAGGGGCCACGCACACTAACTAGAGAATCAGCTAGCTCCCAGCTCAGCTCGAAAGGCCGAGCTACCACTCCTCACCGAGATGGGTATCTGAACTCCCAAAATATAAGTCAGTCAAATATAGATTTATGTAGCGTAACGTTACACAAAATAGAAGATCCCCTCATCCTTCTCCTCCCTCCATTATATAGAGTTTAGAAGTCCCTTACTTTCCCAAAATCCCATTTTATTTAAATTTTAATAAATTAATTCATAAAAATTCTCCCCGTACATGTGTCACCCATCCCCTTCATTCCTCCAAAAACTAATTTCTTTAATTAATTAATTACCCTTATTTCCCTCACCCACCTAGAGTCACTCCTAGAATCGCTCCTAGGTGTCCCCTAATTCTCTTACAGGTTTTAATGACTTTCCCCATTATTAATTTGCTAGTTCAGTTTAAATTAGAAAGTTCTTAAATGGTAGATACCTTACTAAGTTTGACTTTCTGTTTTTTTCCTTGTGTTTCCCTTTTCTTTTTATGTTTCCCTCTTTTCCGAGTTTCCTAGTTATTTTAGATTTCCCTCTTTCCCATTTTCATTTAGAACTCAATTTGGCAGGTGTAGAAATTAATTGTTTCCCTTTTCCCTTTTTAATTAATAAATTTTAAATTATCATAATATAATAAAACAATTATTTTCCCTTTTTTTAATTTTTATCCCAATAGATTTTTATGAATCAATTAAATTTCTTACTCCCTTCTTGTTACAAGATTAATGAAGATTATCATCATTATTTATTTTGTTTTATTTTTATATATATATATATATATATATATATATTAAAAGGATAGAAAAATTCTTCCACCAGTATAATTTAGACCTAGACTTTAATTTTTGTGTTGGGCGACATTTTATTAGGGAAAGTGTTTTAATTTTTTTTTATCATGTTATTCATCCTAAGGCCATCTAGGTTCATTCATTTATCATTAACAACATGACGTGCCCTTCAGGATGCACTACATGCTCCAAGGGTGCCACTCACCTCATATTTTCACTTGCATGGTGTGCCCTTTAGGACACACTACGTGCTCCAAGGGTGCCACTTGCCTCTTTCCATTTTTCTTATGCGACGTTCCATTCAAGATGCACCACGTGCTACAAGGGTGCTACTCGCCCCTTGACTGACTTGGTAGACATCAATAACCCCTGGAGTCAACACTCCACCAGTGATCTTGTGGGCGACTAAGGACCTCTAAGAAATAAGGCCCTTGCCTTATTGCACGCCCCTTAGAATCATTGTGAGTGACTATCACAGTCTACCCTCACAACATTGTGGTCCTCTCGAACTAGGTAATCATTAACCTACAGTTCGAGCCACGACAGGAGTGCTAGTAGGTTGTGGCAGGGCTACTATCCACAACTCTCCCTCAACATCTCTGGTAGGCCTGTGTGATCCCTTTAGTCCACATGTGAGTCTGTTCTACAAGCTATCGTCATCCTGCATCATCAATGAATCATGTCAGAAATATATCCATAATCATATCGTCTAATCAGATGCACTAATATCACATATAAAACAATCAAACCACAACAGTTCACTCCCCGACTCGATCTGGAGTCCAAGGGGTTCCATCGATTCCTCTGCATCCTCGAAATCTGAAATCCTACACACTCAGTAAAATCGAGTCAATAACACCTGTCTATGTCAATGCAAAAAAACAACATAACATCAACCCATAATGCCTCATAATCAAAATCAATGTTTTAATAGAATAATAATCTAAATCACTTGTGACGCAGGAGCATCCCTCACGACAAGCAAAAACCAAAGTGGAAGCAAAAGACAACTGGAAGACGTCCAGCGCAAGTTTTTGAATTTTTAAATTCCCCCCTTGAAGTTGATGCGCTAAACATAAATGAGATCATTTAATTTAGGCGCCTTGGTAAAAATGTAATCAGACCTCGAGCCATACGCTCTCGTCTGATATAGACAGAGGCATTTATAGTAGTAGTTGCAGGTAGATAGAATTGAATTCTTAGATTAGACAGTTTTAGAGCGCAGGAGGGAAATCGGATATAGACACCCTCATTTGTATCATTGTGAGAGAGTTCAGAATGGGTTAGAAGACTCTAGAGGATAGGATAATAGCAGAGATTTGTAGAAAACACCCATGTATAGATCTTGAATTAATAGAAGGAATTGATTCAGATTCATGGTTTTGGTGTTCTCTGTGTGTGTGGGTTGTTAATATGCTCATGAATGTTTGTTCTCTGTTATGTATTGTTTTGAGATGCCGTTCATATGATTTCATGTGTTGAGATTCAAATATGAGAAGAAGTGGAATGAGTTACAATTGTTTCTCTACTTGAGTAAGGATTCCTGCAAGGTGTGCAGTTGAATTCATCCGCAAGGAGTGCGTTGATGAAGGCTTAGTAGGTTAACTTTTGTTCTCACTCACCTAGAAGTGGAAGTGGGTTGTTGAAGCCATGCAAGGAGTGCGCAGGCTAAGGAGAGTCTCAGTCGTGACACTGAGTGAAGTATTGAAGGACTACTGCTACGGGTATACGCAGAGTCAAGGAAGCTCGAACAGTTGAAGCGTTCGCAGGCTTGCCGCAAGGAGTGCGTGCAAAGAGCCTCGTTGAGGTTGAAGTAATCTACAAAGCTCAGGAAGGGTAGGCCTCTGAGTCTTTGAGGATCAGCGTAGATAAGTGCGACTTGAAGTCGGGGAGAAAAATTGCAGGTTCGCGAAAAGGTGAAGGAATCTCGTGGAGAGATTCTCTTTTCATTTCGTGAATTACCCAAGGAAGAACGGACGGTCGAAATCTTCTGAGGAGATTTCGCGAAGTTTCGAGGATCGTTAGATATTGTAGAGGTGTAAGGAGGTTACGGAAAGAAGGTCTGAAGGGTTTGAAGCTCAGGAGAGGCAGGGCCGTCGATTCAGAATCATCAGAGCCGTCAGATCTACACGTGGTATCGTGTATCGGGGAGTCGTGAGTTGAAGCTCGAAAAGTTGTGTAGCAAGAGTCGTGATATCGCGAGATGCGATATGATCAGAGCCGTTCGTTGTGGAGGACACGTGTAAGGAGATTCTCTCATCTCGGAGACTCGGACATTAGGGGAACGAAAGGGAAGTCCTCTAATTTCGCGAGTGGTGAAGTGGCGAGATATTGGTAGTCGTCCATCTGAGTAGGACAGGTGGCGAGAGATCGACAGATCTCATGAACTCGGGAGTTCGCAGGGTGAAAGCCCAAGTATTGGGTATTCAAAGTTGCGAGGCGTGAGGACACGAAGCAGCGAAGGAGCGAGAGGATCGTAGCCATCCATCTGAGGAGGACAGATGGTGAGAGATCGAGAGATCTCGTGAACTTAGGAGTTCGCAGGTTGAGAGCCCAAACAATTGGTACCCCAAGTCGCGAGGACATGAGGCGCTAGAAGGAGGATA
>SNQJ01S0197996.1:4113-17226 GCA_010110895.2 Picea sitchensis
AATAAGGGTCTTAAATAATAACTAAATAGGTGGGACCCCTTGTGACTCCAAATTATTTCCTTTTATAATCATCAAGACATGAAATATAAAAATCAATCATTAGATTTCAAATATATCCTCCTTGTAACTCCCATTTCAAAATTCTGACCAAATATTTTAAATATCAGCCCAATATAATTTGATCATATCCAAAAAGTATTATATCCATGCTGATCCAAAAAAGAATGTCTAAAAATATGCTTGCTGTCCAAAACTTTATCAAAGTAAAAATACCGTCTTCAACATATAAAACAACATCAATCATCAACAAAATCCATATTTGCTATGAGAGGCATTAGGTCTCTTCTCACTGATATCCTCTTTTTTATTTTTCAGTGGCAACCACCTTTGAATGGTTAGAACCTCGAGGCTAAACTGCACTAATAACACGAGAATAATCATCCTTAAGATGAAGGCGAGAGGAGACTGATTTGGCAGATTCCTTGGATGAGTCGGAGGGAGTAGCTATTCCTTTTCCCTTGTCCTGTACAGGTTCGGGGACATCTGTTTTTAATATTTTACTGGCATGTGACGACTACACGGGTGAGACATCATGGGTGACTTGAGAATTTGGATTAATCGGTGGTGGCAGTGGTGGTAAAGGCAATGATGCAATGGGCCAATCGTGGTGGTGAACAACAAGCTGGTGGATAATCTCTTGCCAACCATTGTTGGTGGGCGGTTCTGGTCATATTGACACATGAGGAGGGACTCAGATACCAAAGATATTTTGATGTGCTTGGAAGGGAGGTCTTTCTGGTCAGGGTTTGAGTATCCCTTGGCCTATTAGGTTGAAGAAACCAGCTTGGAAAAGATGGTTCAATTCCTGGGGGCCATCATCAAAATGTATGGAGAATCGAGGTCTTCGATGACCCCTTTGCCAATTTCCCTTGCCTCTGTTACCTCTGCCATTACTGCCTTTGCTGAAAAATCTCATCCTGAAGCAATGTTCCAATTAGTTATGAGAACTCTCGACAATTCATGCATCGACCTTACCTAAATAAAATCAAAGGTTGGCTCTATCATTCTCAATAAAGTGCAAATAATCCATTCATCATAATACTCAAATCAATAATTAATTGCTATTGAATGGGGAATGCGAGGGTTATTGGGAAGATGAGGGGTTGGTAATGAACGAAAAAGTGGTAGCATGGATGGGGACCACCAACGGATATTGTTCAAGCAACATCAAAACAATACTTCCACTTCCAGTTTAAACACCTGTCCCTCCCATTTCTTTTTTATTATTTATTTTGAAATGTCATTTACAATAACAAAATAGGGAATGAAAATGAATCTGGCAAGATGGTGGGCTTGTAAGGAGCGAAAAATGATATAATGAACGGGAAATGAAATGGATATTGTTCCATTAAATAAAATAACATTTAATCTTTAGAAATGACATACCCTTAATTGCCAAAAATATTTTAAACTGTAGGCAATATCAAAATTGAAGACACAATAACTTCTATATCAAACCCAAAACAAAACTCCATAACTGTAAAACTCGGCCAGTTAATTCATATCTTTTCTTCTTTTATGTTTGATCGAACAACAACACAACTCATATGTAGATTGTTCATAATTCAAACTATCCATGATCATATATAGAGCACTTAGGGAAGACATGAGGAGGCCGAGAAAAAGAACATGCCATTGAACTTTTAACATTACATCAACCAAATTAAATTTTTGTACAATAGACTGGCTTCAAGACCCTTTATTTTATTGGCTGATTGCTTTCCCTTTTCCCAAAAATAAAATGACTCCAAACATCATTGAGTGAAAACAACTATAACGAATTTCTTCCCAATGTATAATCTATTTATTTTATTTGCAAAGTTATTTTCGTATGATGGAGCATCAACATAGTTATTCCATTAATTAAAACAAACTACACCCAACGAGCAATGGAGTGCAATATAGGCCAACAATTACTCAACATATGAGACTGGCATTTACTTCCATATTTTCTATGTGACAGGCCGGGTTCGAAACCTTGACGTTCTTTCAGTTTATTCACTATCCAATGACCAAAACTCCTGTAGGTAATCAACCCATGAACCAAGAAAACATGCAAGTAACAAATCTTTGCACTTTCGGGTTAACACATAACCAATTCACAATCCAAGTTCAATCTCGCAATGACCACGATAAGGGAGAACATGGTCTGAACAACAGGTGAGTGCAATAACTTCGCAAGTGGGGTTTATAACATGAAACCAAAATCTCCAACAAAGTTTGACATAGTCATCCAAGGTGGTCGCAAGGTAAAACCCTACTTTTCCTTCATTCAAACCGTGAAATGGAAACTAAACAGGGAAACAACTTCTCGTGAGTAGAGCAGGAAGTAACAATAACCACAAAGAGAACCCGGAACCCGACTGTATCATTTGCTTACCATAAAAAATACTTTCATAATTCTATCTCAGTATGTGGGTGATAACAAACAAAAATTGCTTTAACTCTATCAACAGTCAGGATCAATAATAACCAGTCATCCACCTCGACGCAACCATGACCAAATACTTTCAACATTAAGGAGCATTTAAAACAAATTCCAATTTGCAATATTCGAAAAGCCAACCAATATCGTTTGCACAGACAAAACACACATCCAACCACCATATCTTTTAGAAAGCAAGCACTCTGCATACGAATTCTAAGAGCCAACACAAATATTCTATCCAGAGCAAGGCTAGAATGATGAATGGAAGGGCAAGAGTCACCATACCTGTGAGGAAAGCGTCGAAAAAGACCAAAGACCGCCACTATTTTCCAACTCCCGAGCGAAACGGAGGTAAACCAACCAGAGAAACCAAATGTGCGACAAGGTGAGGGTGGTGAGCTTGAGGTGGGTAAGAACGTTGTGCATTAAATGCACGTCGCTTCTCCACCCACTCATTAATTTCCATCAACCATATCTAGGGTGTAATACATCCAGACTTCATTAAGCGCATTAATCAAATTTAATTAAAATACAACATGTCACTTCCATTTTGCCAAAACGAAAATCCTCTTATCCATAGTTTTATACCAGTGCCATAATATAACATGTTCCATATTCATTTCTAACAAATTCCACTTTGCAAGGATCGATTGACCTCAAAACAACTTCATAAACCACAACTATTTGTCCACCAAGCATAACCAATACCATAACACAATATGCCATGAATGCAATATTTCATAATCAATGTATGTGTAAGTTGAAACTGAAATTTTAATCATAATGTGTAAGAGTCATAACCAATTGCTCGTCACCTTTTGACTTTTAAAATACGAGGCCTTATCATCATTGACGCATGCGAGAATTTGTTTGAATTCTTGTGTTTTCTCAACTGTAATATGCTTCGTAAAGTTGTCATGAGTGCAATTCAGAGAGGCGTTTCTTTTTTCCACCATGATCTACAAGGGGGTCCCACCTATCTAGTATATTATTAAGTATATGTATATAAATAAATAGGCATTGCAACCCATTTGCTGGAAGGGGTATTACGTTGTGCTTCTGGGCGTCAACAAATTGGCGACTCCACAGGGAAATTTGTTTCCAATAGATTCAGAACTCAGTATGTCTGGTTTCGCAGACCGGTTGAAGTAGATGATAGAAAAAAAAACTTTTGAAGAATAGTTATGCAAAAGGGGGGAAAATATGGTTTAAGGGAAATAATGAGACGAGATTTTGGGAATAACTTATGGAAAGTGGTACGTATGAGGGGGTTTGGTCTTGTATGCATAACATTCGATCAATACGTGTATATAATATTGTTTAAAGTTTTAAGGAGAAAACTTCGGGTATGTTCTTTGAATCTCAGGACGGAAGGAAGAAAGGGAAATCAAAAATAGGGAAGAAGGCAAAATCAGTTATCCTACAACAGAGTTGAAAGCAAAAAGCAATTTTAGCGATCTCTGAAAGGAGGACATCATGAAAATTGTGTATATCTTATTTCTTATTGATCAACAATACTTATAGAATGACATTGCTATGGAAAAATTGATCCAAACTTTATTTTTGATAAATTAAAAAAACAAAACAACAGAAATTAAAACTCAGCAAACCAAAGTAAAAAAGAAAACAATACAACAAAATATTATATACAAAAGTCATTTTAAACAAGCATTGATAATCAGGTTGGTTCCACGTGATGTTTCAAGTGGGAACCATTAGTGTTGTAAGATAACAATCACTCTTCCAAATCCTTTAGAAGGTATGAGTTCACACCTAGGATAAAATCGATTTTAAAAAGACCTAGCCATAGTTTATGGAACTTTGAGTATCTTCCTCTCTTAGCATGAGCCCAGTCCCATAGTAGGACTTTCTCGTCAATCTTGAATTCAATAACTTTCACTCATTTGTTAAAATACTTTTTCACAATTTGTTGCCTTCTCTTTATGTTCTCTAAGGCAAAATTCCTTTGTTCTTCAAGGGCTAATAGTGCATTTATCCTTCGGGGAACAATGGAAGAATTTAATCCTTCAATCTGTAACATTAGTCGTAAAGAGGAAAGCTCCAATTCAGTAGGCAGAATAGCCTCTTGACCATATGCGAGCTGAAAGGGAGTACAACTTGTGCTTGCCTTGGTGGTAGTGCGATCTGCCTAGACAATGTAAGTGAGAATTGTGTGCCATTGGTGAGGTTTATCCTCTATGGTCCTCTTGATTATCCTAACCAGGTTCTTGTTAGTGGACTCAACTTGCCCATTTCCTTGGGGGCAATAGACCGATGAAGTGAAATGTTTGACCCCTAATTTAACCATAAATTGAGTTAACTTTGCAGAAATGAAGGTCATGCCATTATCTGTAATGATCTCTAACAGAATGCCAAATCTGGAAAAAATATTAGTTTCTAGGAAAGAAATTACCTGCTCATCCTATACATGTTTAAGAGGGGCAACCTCAGTCCACTTAGTAAAGTAGTCTGTGGCTGTCAAAATAAAAATATACCCTGCGGAAGATGGAGGATTAATAGGAACAATAAAGTCTAGGCCTGATTTAGAAAAAGGGAAATCCGAGAGGACAGGTTGTAAAGGCATGGCAAAAAGATGTTCTTTCCCAACAAATTTTTGGCATTTATCACAAGATCTTATGAATTTATAGGAATCTCGAAATATCGAAGGCCAATAGTAACCATTTCTTATGATATTAAAGACAGTATCTTTAGCAGAAAAATGGCCACCAATGTAAATGACAGAAACTGATGATCCATGAATTTTTTGTAGAAATTTATGTGCTTCTTCACCATTCACACATCAAAGTAATAAACCATCAACAGACCTTCTAAACAAGAAGTCACCCAAAATGATATACCTGGAATATTCGAGGTAAAGTCTTCTTCTCTGGTGAGGATCCAAGTTATCTGGGCATTGTTGATGTTGCAAGTAATACACCATATTTCTGTACCAAGGATGTTAAACTATAGAAATATTTTGATTTTCAATATAGAATAGAGTTGAAAGAGGATTATCCCGATCATCAAGTTCTTCACTTGGTTCAGGGTGTTGAACTAAGTGAACGGCTAAGTCTTGTCCCTGGATCATTTTTGAAGTCATGATGGTTAAATCATGCTCCTGAATTTTGGCAAGCCAATGTGCAAGTTTTCCTGAAAGATAAGTTTGTGAGAGAAGAAACTTGACAACAAGCAAAGGGACTCTTACTTGCGTATGTTTGCCTAAACTAAAGTGGATAATTTTTTCTATAGTCTTAACACGAGAAAAAGCATGTTTTTCAATATAAGAGTACTTGATTTCATCATCTGATAAACTCTGGCTCATGTATGCTACAGATCTTTCGTTGTTTTGGTCATCATTCTGTAAGAGGATAGCATAAATTGCTTCCTCGGTGGCATTGGTATATATGATAAAATCTTTCTCGAAATCTGGTTTCTCCAAAACCGGTGAGGAACTAATTGTTTCTTAATCCTAAGAAAATCATTTTCGATGTCACATGTCCAAGAAAAAGAACGATCTTGCTTCAAAATATTATGAATTGGTTTAACCATGACAACAAAATCAGGAACAAACCTACGGACAAAATTGATAATGCCCATGGAAGCTTGGACTTCCTTCTTGGAGGTGGGGGCAGGAAGGTTTATAATTGCAATGATTCTTTTGGGGTCAATGCTTATTCCTGAATTAGAAACAATATGACCGAGGAGCTTTCCCTTAGTGACACCAAAAATATACTTGGAAGGATTTAAAGAAATGCCAAAGTTTCTGCAACGCATGAGAACTTTTCTAAGATGACCAAAATGATCTAATCAGTTCTTTGAATAAACAGTCAAATCATCGAGATAAACTTGGATAATTTTACCGTTCAGATCGTCAAAAGCTATCTGCATAGCTCTTTGAAAGGTGGCACCTGCATTAGACAAGCCAAAAGGCATATGTTCATAAGCAAATGTGCCCTAGCATGTAGTAAATGTGGTTTTATATCTATCAGTCCTCTTTACCTTGATTTGATTATAGCCAGAAAATCCATCAAGTAAGAAAATTATTTGTGACCCTGCAACTTGTTGTAAAATCATTTCCATATTAGGGAGAGGAAAATGATCTTTGACACTCGCTCTGTTCAATGCACAAAAATCAACGTATAGTCTAATCTGACCAGTAGTCTTCCAAACATGTACCAGATTTGAAACCCACTCAAAATACTTAACTGGAAAGATTATACCAGCTTTCAATAATTTTTCCAACTCTTCCTAATAGTAGCTTCGAGTGCAAGGTTAATAGGTCTTTGTCTTTGCCTAAATATTTTTACCCCTTCCTTGATAGGAATGGCATGATGTATGAGAGCACGATCAAAACCATGAAGATCCTCATATGACCATGCAAAAACATCTTGAAATTCATGGAGTAGTTTTGTGAATTCGCTTTTTCTTCATCAGAACAATGGGCACCTAATTTAACAATCTTTGGAGATTTGGGTGTCCCAAGGTTCAAGAAAATGGTATCACCCACTTTCCTTTTTGAATCCTATTCCTTATGTGTCTCTTTGTTGCTTAAATCACTCGATGAAAATTAACTTTCAAGAGGAGTCAAGCCTTTAGGAAATTTATCATCTTCAATAGATAAGATTTCCTTGGGCCTAAATGGTTCATTTTGTATGAAAGCGCAAATGCCTTCATCACATGGGAACACCTGCCATGATTCCACATTATCAGGGATATGAGGATGTGTTGAGCACTCAACACACCCTAAAAAGCCTATGTCAATTTTCCACTTTTTGGGTGCCACTTGATCTTTGCACTGTCTAAATTCGATTTTCCTTTTGAGAAATTTGTTGTCTTCCCTTGTTCTATTGACTCTCATTAGTTATTTAGGTTTGTGTAACTCTATAAAACCCCATGAATTAAAAAGTCTTAACACTTAAATAAGGAATCAACATCCGAAAAACATCACTCGACGCGCTCAAAGATTCGACATCGGGAGAAATCAAAGAGTAAAAAAGAATCACTCGAAAAACCTTCGTCGTCGAGCGTCGATCTTCACCGGTATCGGCGAAAGGAAGTTTTTGTTTCACGACAAGTATCACATATGGATATCGCTGACAAACGATCCCCTTCAGCATCAGTAAAAGTCAAAGGGAGTAACGTTTAAAAGGAAAGGAAACAATATTGTTGATACCCAATGCGCTTATCGGAATCGGAGAAAACTGAATCATGACGAACATTGTGACCACGCTAAGGAGTGTTCCCCGATCACCGATTCCTAAAGCATTTCGACATCAGCAATTTTTTGAAGACGCTAACCAAAAATAAAATACACGATAGGTTTATCCTCGATTGCTGAACCCCGATACCTTTTCGGCATTGGCGATCCCATGATTAGTTTAAGAACGCACAACTGGAAGAAAGTCCTTACTCCGACTAATACTCACGAGTTAAGTCATCGATCTTCATTTCCACGTGTCCCAATCCAGTTTCACCATGTCAGTGCCGTACGATAAAACCGATCGACGTCGGAGGTTTTTCGCAGAAGAATATCAACGAAAACACCCATAACACCTTGCCGATCCCCGATCCGCCCACTAGGAAAGCAACACGATAGGATGTTTTAGCGCTAGATACGTTTAGATTCGAAGCATTTAAGGGACTAATTAATTCCAAATCTCGCATTAGTTTCTACTTCATGTGTGAATCAAAACGACGTTTGAAATTACCGATAGAACACATTACCCTCTACGCCTCCGCCGCCAACCCACGATGAATTAAATTAGAAAGATTCACTAGTAGATTTGTTTGAATTTCACTCATCCCCCGGATTAATTGGTTGATATGACACAGTAAGTTCTTCCCCGTTTAAATTCTCTCAAGCCATTCTAAACAAGACCATTCTGCGTGCAAAGGAGTTTCAGAGCATCCAGAGAAGTGAGATGAGCAATTCAAAATCTTTCGAGATCCCGTGAGTATCAAACAACAAGGTTTAGCAAGCATTACAGGTATGTACCAGTTTGGATTTTCTGTGTTTTCACTTCATATATACATATTTATCCAATGTCTCTCTATACACAGACCTTAAAGGATTGTTTCGATACTAGGAAAAATGCCTCCAAGAAAACCAACTACCAGACGATCTCCGAGAGCGCCGAAGCTAAAGGAACCAGAGGTAGGAGAAGACTCTTCCCCAGCGGTCGCAAAACAATTAGAATTTGATCCAGGGCCAAAACCAGTCATCAAGACATCTACCAAGAAGGTTTTCACTCAAACTTCGGCCTTTGGAGACACGGAGGCAAGCATAGGGAACAACGTGGTACTCCCGCACTTGGGAGAGATCTTTAAGAAGATCAGCCGTGAAGAATTCCTGGAGTATATCCCGCACATCAACCCCAATATGAGGAAGCTCGATGATGAATTTTTTTTAACATTCGAAGATCATACCTGCACATGGTGGTAGGCAGAAATCCAGTGTTTCCCTACATAGAACTCCTAAAGTGGCTCATCGACCACACAGACACACATAAATGTTTGATTAGCGACGTCAATGGCGAGTGTGTCGGAGTTTCTCTTCTGGTAGAGGTGCAGAGTTATTACAAGCTAAGAGACCCAGAGGAGTGGCTGAACACATATTTCGTCGTAAACTTTTATGAGCACCATGACACCGACAAATCGATGGCTTCATGGTGGAGAGAAGATAAAAAATACACCAATCGGACCTCCGACTGGTACCAGATGACCAACTTAAGGGAGCCGTATATCTATCTAATGGCTCTCATATGCCGGTTGTATGGGGAGAAAGAATGTTCCAGGTTTTTAGAGGCATGGATGCCTCTAGCTTACATAGTGGCCATTTTCGGGAGAGATTTCAACTAGAGAGCCATTATTTCAAAGGAGCTGAGCATTTGCATACAACAGGCTCAGACTTCGAAAGAAGAAGAGACTCCATCCTTCTACATGGCTTCGTATTTACTGGATGTCATATATGCCAAAAATGTCTTTTCCAACATGAAATTGAGCTGGCACGTCTCAGAACTCCCAGTCCACATTTAATTCAACATTTTATAGGAGAATAGGTACAAAAAATCCTACTCCCTCATCTGCGATGAATTCATCGCACACATTCATTTTATTCTTTTCAAGAAAGAGTGTCCAAGGCTATCGACTGCGACAAAAAAGGTGATAGCAAAGGCTGGCCACTGGTATCTGGACGAATGAAATACCTACATTAGGGTATTCAGGGCCACTGGAGCACCTCATCTCCTACCAGCACATGTCCCCAATCAGCTTGTTGTGGGGGAAATCTGCTACCAGACCATCCTGCAAGGTTACAACGCTACTCTGGTGAAAGATAAGAAGTGGGCATTTATACCTTATGGATTCCATATAGGTTTCTACCTAGTGAAAGACAACGCTCAAGCTAAGCAAAAAGGGCTGAGCCAATTGGAGTTTCGATTCCAGACTAGTCGTTTCCGCAAGCACGACCCAAAGGGTCTAGTCTTAAAGCACGCATTGCAAGTGTCATCTTGTTGTCCATACGCCCATGACAGGTTTGAAGATGAGGTCTTCACGGAAAACACTCAGGATTGGGATGAAGTTGTGGCAAGGATGGCCAACCCTAAGATGACCAGGTTTAGAGCCATGAGCCTGGATGAACAGATGATGATCCTAGAATAATCGGCCCTAGGGGCCCTCAGGGCTAGTGAAGAAATGATAGCGATCGAAACAACAGAAGCCCCCCAGGTAGCGACCGAAACAACAGATATTCCCTGGGTAACCTCGATGCAATATAGAAGTTCCCCCGATGCCCAGGACGCGCGGGAGAGGGGGTTACTCATGTTAGAACATGCGCAACGGATAATATATCAACTGCAAGATGACCCAGACATCATTAATATGGCAAGGCTCCCTGCCGACAACCCAGATGAAAGCCAGGCAGGCCCAAGTGACCTTGAATTCATAGACCTTGATGAAATTACTGGGTTAGATGACCTTGAATTCACAACGCCACCCAACGGATCGTCGAC
This sequence comes from Picea sitchensis, assembly GCA_010110895.2. Classification (NCBI taxonomy): domain Eukaryota; kingdom Viridiplantae; phylum Streptophyta; class Pinopsida; order Pinales; family Pinaceae; genus Picea; species Picea sitchensis. The sequence goes on from SNQJ01S0197996.1 coordinate 14,611, forward strand.
AGGTGTTTTGGCTCACTGTTGGAGCATCAGAGAGGACCAGTGCATCAAACCCCTTAAGTGAGTTGATAAAGATATATGATGATGATGAGAGCCCAGAGGTATCTCTTGTGACCCCGGTACATATCGAAGAGGAAAAGGAGCCAGAAAAGACATCTTCTCAAGTTTCCGACGCTCAAGTTCAGGGGGTTCCACATAATGAAAAATAAGCCAAGAGTGTCCTAGACACTAAGCTACCCGATGCATCGGAGACACAAGCAGACAGTTTGAAGGATGATCCAGGGTCAGAGGAGCCAAAGGAAGAAGCCCCATAGCTGGAAATCGACGTCTCAATGGCTGATGAACAAGCAAGTATTGAGCCTACCCTGAATGCCTCTATTTTAATTGGTACTGAAACCCCCGATGAGCGATAGATAGAAGCCGGGCCTTCAGAGCACAATGAGGAAGTTCAAGAACCGAATCTTGAACAAGTATATACCATCAAGAGTTTGGGGAATACTCTCACCTAGGGAGATCAACAAATTCCTGAACCCGTGGACGAAGTGGTCGACATACATGCCATACCTTGTGATCGGAAAAGGAAGGCTATCGTCCCGAGGACCACCAAGAATAGGAGGATCACTTTAGATTGCTCCATCCTCATCACTACAAAGGAACATCTGATCAATATAGAGCATGCTAAGACATCCGAACTCATCGACGCAGGGATGGAAATCACAGATGCCACCCTTGACAAAGATAAAAGGGGCGAAGAGGAGTTGGCTACTACTTTAAAGGAATTGGAACATTTGTGCAACTTGGCGAAGTATTAACAGAACACCACACAGGTCGTGGTGTACCTAAGGAGCGAATTCAAGGAGGCCTACAACAAGTTCACAGATGAAAAACACTTATTCACTGCAAGGATATCCGAGCTCCAGAAAGACACCCTCATGGAACTTGCGACGTGCAAAGATATGGAGTGGTGGTACGAGAAAGCGCAACAAGCCGTGGAGAGATTCGACTACATCGGTGCAGTCCAACAGGTTTGAGATACAGAGGACCATGACATTCAGGTGTTAAAAGAGAGTAGCCTTTATCGCATAAGGAAATCGACCGAGTATTGGGAAAAAATGGCTCAGGAACCTCATCGGGAAATCCAGGAAAAGTGGGCCAAGTGCGAGAAAAACTGGATCAAAATGAACCAGGTAATGAAAGACATCGGCCTCCCCGAGTTTGGCATGCTCGATGACTTTGTTGACTTGCATGACATAGTCAAGTCGCACACCGAGCGAGACTCATTATGGGTCGAGGAAATAGCTAAGGTGACAGATATGGCCCCAGGTCAGGTGCGACAGTTCACAGAACCCCTAATCAAAGCTCAGGCTATGTTGTAGCAGTTAAGTGCCAGTATAGTCAAGTATCAGGCACATGCGATACAAATAAGAGAGATTCACTCGGCCCTGATGGAACAACATAGATTCCCATACGCCAACACCTGTGAGGATCTATTCATCAAGTGGTTGGAGTACAAGAAAAGTCACCCTCTTAAGTGATATCTTGAGATGACTCGAAGAAAACTCATAGGAGAGAACACCATGTGGCGAATTTTGTTTTGATTATCTACAGTTTAGTTGTTATTTTTAGTTATTTTTATGTTATAAATAAGGGCATCGACCGATTAGTTAAGGGTCGATGGTTGTTGCAAGAAACTCTCAATTCTGGTTTTGTTAAGAACTATTTCAGAGTTTCCTTTAATTGAGAAGTCGTTCTGGACCAGAGACAAGTTTATGCTTTCATCAAATGCATGTATGATTGGATGTGGAGAAGAATTATTTCCTATTTTGTCTCATGAATGGATGCAGTAACGAGCAAGAACTATTAAATCTATTGATAAGTTATCTGATGCAATGTTTTAGAGTTATTTCTTTAATGTTTTACAGTTTTAATTATGTGATTGATGATTAGAGTTGAGTGAATTATTTTACTTGCCATTGTTTATCACATGCATGTTTTCTTCTGATACTTTGTATCTCAGTCAGTAATTGGAATAGTCACATGGTTAACGTATTAGTACTAGGCCTGTGGTAGACGATCATTGCCTGCACGCTAGAGTAAAGGGTTATCCCATGCTCGACCTCTTCTCCAGTAGTTTAGTTTGTTCCCACTTTGTCACCTAGTTGGTTTATACCGGCTTTATCTTATATCAGTCCTACCTAAGAGAAAATACAAAAAGAGAATGTTCGAACTGAAGGAGAAAGCCTTCACAAGAAAACGTAAAGCCCATCGATTATTTCATCCAGATCGCAAGATCTGGAGAACCACTCCACCATTAAACGCTGAAGAGTTTATTTGATCCTTGGTGGCGAGTTTGGTTCCTGCTAGTGAGTTAAAGGGATTTAGGACCCATCAACAAAGGTGACACAATAGAAGAAGGAAGGAGGCATTAGAGCCTATACCCCCTTAATGACAACTTCTTGAACTCCCAACATTGATCAAGGTTTGGAAAACTTCACTTATGTAAGAGACTTTATGAAAATGTCTGCAACTTGATCATTTGTAGGGAAAAATAGCACTTTCCAAATGTGATATTGACTGAGCTTTCTAATGAAGTGCATGTGTATCTCAATGTGTTTGTTG
>SNQJ01S0197997.1:0-10646 GCA_010110895.2 Picea sitchensis
AATTTGACAACCATAACCTATCAACAACTTAATATTAGCAACAACCTTTTCCCATTACATATTCCCATATTTATGCCTTTCCCTCAAGTATTTCTTTGACTTCTTGCATCTACTAGTGTCTCTTCTTGATTTTTCTTCCTTTTTTCATGTGCTCGAAGGTTATGGATCTTTCCACTGCTCTTCCAGCTAACTCATGACTGTTTTCCTTACTGGCACACTGGAAGTTAGCTTTCCTCCACATAGATCTCTGACTGATGTACTAAACTTTTCCGCAAAACTTTAATATTTCTGCAAAACTAGGCGGTCTTCAAAACAGAGGGCCCAACAGGCCCCAACCAAAATCTTTGACTCATCTTGAGTCAAATTGTTGGTGCATTCCCCTAGCCCTCTACAAATGGAGGGCCCAACTCTGACATAATGACAAGGGCATGCACACAAAACTAATCGTAGTGCATGACTCGATCCTTCCATTTCCTTGCCAAAATCGAGGTCCCTGCAACAAATTCCTGCGTGGATTTGACAGGAGGCTCCTCGAGCTTAGTAGCGAATAGATTATTCCACTCCGTGTTAGCAATGTAATCCAACTGCTATAGTAGAAGGTACTTAGCTTGGATGGTAGGACTGAAATGTCGAAGTGTTTTATTCACAGCTCTGTTAACATCATCCATGGAATCCAACCTATCATCCTCAGTTTGTATCTCGACAAACTTAGCCACTTGATCGATAGGGTAAGCAATGGCCTATGCTTCTACAAGCATCTGCTTAAGCCTAACATGCAACTCTTCAACATGATTACTATGTTGGTTCAATAAGCCAACCCAGTCCATGACCATATCGAAGAGTCGATGACATTCCTCAGTCTGAGAATGAAGTGAGGACTTGACAGTGGTGCCCTCCTTGACTGCATGTGTAAGATTCTGTAGGAGCTCTTCAGGTTGCTCCTTTTCCTTTAATTTGAACACAACTACCTCCTGATGTAGGTTATTTTTCTTGGCCGCCAACTGGGACCATGCACTAGCAATGAGGTCAACTCTATTAGGTGGCGCAACCAGAGTTACATCTTATGGAAGCTCGGGAATGACCTATCAGAAAGAAGGCCAGACTTGAAAAAACTTATATATGACTACTGCAACAATATATTCATCCTATACCCACAAATTATGCCCATATTCTTTGGCTGCAATGGATTAATTGACATCCTCTCTCAAATATTTTGCTTGCTACATGAGGGATTGATTGGTACGTTCGACTGTTGTGATCCTCTGCTCCAACTAGTCGGTGGAATCTTGAATATGGTGCAGGATCTGTGGTGTAACCCATGTGGACAACTCTCCACTGGTGGAAATGGAATCCAAGGGCGACCAAAAAGTAAGCGGATGAATGATTGCAATAGAATTCTTGGAAAAGCTCAAGGTACCAACACCATATGGGGTAGGTGAGTGAGCTTTGATGCTTTGCACAATCCTATTTGTGACTTCTAGTGGAAGTGTTGCAAGCACCTCTAGTTGCTCCAAGTAGAGCTTAAGATTGCTCACTGTTGTTGAGGGTCCTGTAGCAGAGGTGCAATTTGTTCATTGATAAAAGTAGTGTTATGAGTAGAATTAGTATCATCTTGGGCATCTAGTTGGTCTTGCGGAGGGTCCTCATCCATCAGAATATGTGTTTCTAGCCCTATCTCTAGTTGTGGATGAGAGACAGTTGTGAGGGTTGTGTGCATGGGGACTTGGAATTCCAGGATCTGAGGAGAAGTAGATGGGAATGGACCAGTGGCATCGATAGTTGTGGAGGGATGGGCATTAGAGTCTATAAAAATTGTGTGAAACTGGTTATGGACTAGGGATGATGGGGGCGTGTGTGCGACGGTGGTGGTCCCACTGTTCTGTGGAGTGGTGGCTTCCTCGACAATAGTGGTAGATTGGAGTTGCACTAGAGGGTCATCAAGAATATGTATCATGATAGGCATGGATTGTGGAGTGAATGGGGTGGAAATTATAGTGTGCATCTGGGATGGGATGGTATGCAATGGAAGTGGAGTGGTGTGGGATGGAGGTGGGATGGAGGAAAGGAGGTGGCCTCAGTGATAATAGGATCACTTGGGATTGGGAAGGGGATTTGGTATGAAACTTCTTTCGAGGAAAAATCGAAGACAGGACCTTTTGGAATTGCTTACCTGATATCATATCATCATCGGGAATGGATGAAAACAAAATTTGAGGTATGCCACTCGGTAACACTTCCTCTTCACCTTCATCTTCCTCTTCCTATGAGCTAGAGGGTGTTTGGTTTCTATTTCTCATGCTAGGTCTTGCATCTGGTGTCTTTGCTGGAGCGGACTGTTGCGAAATGGATGGAAGGGTGTAGGAGGTACCCGCCGATGTGTCTTCCGTGATGACCTCTGACCATCCCTTGACCTCCTTGTCAAACACTACTACATCTAGATAGAATGAAAGAGGAGTCATGTGAAACAACGTTGGGGCAACTCCTAATGGGCGCACAAAGGTGTGGTCACGGTTCATACCAAACCAAATTTGGTGAGTATGCTTGTTGAGGATTGCCTGTGGAATCCAAAGCCTCTGAGTTGCTATAATCATCTCATCATATCACCGTGAAAAAAGAAACATTGTGATCGACAACATTGTTGACCAAGTTCTACACATGCCAAGAATCAAATAACTTGGCGATTCGAGGATTGGAACTGTTGGAGAGTCATCGACCCTGGGGTGGATGCCATTTCCACATCACAAAAGAGACAAGTAAGTAGTTGTAGATGAAGTATGTGGTCCGCTCATGTACATCTGCATAGGACTGCAACATCTTCGTTAGCAAGTATTGGCACCAGTTTAGTGGTGTGCCATTTTTGGTGAATTCACCCATCACGATCTCATCAAGCGTACACACATTCTTTGTATAATTTTTCATTACCTTGCCAACGATGAGGTAAGAATCACAACGGACTTATGCATGATTATTGGGCTCAATTTTAGCACCAAAACCTCCTTGATGAGTGCCATATAGGTTGTACATGATGAGTGTACCCTTTTTCCTGCCATGCTTCCTTTACCCTTGGAAGTCATCTGATACATTTTGACCTGTCATGGACAAGCCTATTAATTGGTGGATGTCTTCGAAATGTATAGGGCATCCCTTGTCCAGCCACAATGTGTTATTGTGGACTCGTCTGATCATAAATTTGGTACTTTTGGTGACTTCACTAGTGGTGTCGAACACTGATAACTCCCGCAAATTCATTAATGTGTTGTCGTGCAGGGGCATGAATGGTTTCTCCACTCCCATTGGAAATCACCATCCGAAAAGGTGATGCGGTCCATAAATGTATGAACCGTCATCGACGGGTACTAGGAAGCATCAATGAAATCAGTGTCCACAAGCCGATTGTGTTTCACCTACCCATGGAGTTCATCTAAAATTTTAACTCGTGGAGATATGAATTCGTTTGGGACAACCACTGTGATTGGAGAAACAACTTTGGGGGCATATCCCCGACTAGAGGTGCAAACCATAATAGCAGACTTATAGAGGTAAATAAAGCAAATAAGGGGACAAGGCTACAGACACAATTTCATAGGTTTCTCACTGGGCTCCAGGACTGAGTATACAATTAGCACGATGATAATGCAAGAATATTGATCCAACGACCAAAGGCATGTTTATAATAAATATGCAAAGGGTGATGTGAATACCATGCATTGAATGCTACAAGGTGACAATAGTGAGTATTAATGTCGACTAAATCCTTCAAATGCGGTAAAATCCACAATGTGATTTGGGTGACTAAATGCATAAGAGAAAAGTTGGTAACGTGACATCCAATCATCTCGGGAAAGTAATGAGCATGTCGATGGTAACTCGGAAAAAGGACAGATAGGTGTTAATAGTTAATTGACTATGACAAGTAGTAAAACAATGATAAGTAAAAGGTATTGATGACTTCTAACAACTCACATGATGACACTAGAGTGTGGAATTAAACTTTGACAATGTTTAGTATGAGATGATGTGAGTGAGACCTCCCCAACCACAAAGTGAATAGTTGGGTTGGATGACTTGGAATGAAACTAAACTCTAGGACAAGGATCGTAGACCACGTCATTGTCTTAGCAACATAACCGGAAAAACGAATACATAAATGAAAAACAAAGACCAGAATAGAAAACAAAGACAAAATTAGAAATCCTACCTACGAAACTCACTCCTCAAGACAGGAGCATACCAAAACTTTATTTATGAGGCATAAAGGTAGGGATTCGTGTGTGCACCATTCACCAAGTTGAGTCCAAGAATTCCATTGAGTTGCACTAATTTCATAGCTCCAATGTCATGGATTTCTGCAACTATGAAAGGCCAAGCCAATGCATTTGTAGCTTCCCCAGATGTTTCTGATACTTGTTGTCGTATAATAGCATGAAGTCACCTTACACAAACGATTTACGCTTTAAATGTCGATCATGTCTCGACTTTTGCTAGGATTTCTCCATGGTTTGATGAAAATATGATAAGAACCTAACTTCCTTAAGTACCATCAATTCCTCAATCCGCTCAACAAGTGAGTTGTCATTTGTTGTTGGCCCTTGACCAAGTTTTGAGGAAACCTTGGTCAAGTTTGGACCAATTTTGGACTTTGACAGGCTGGTTGAAGATGGAGCACCCAGGAGGAGCTGAGATCGTGGATCTCACTTATTTTGCAGGCTGTGTGGACCCAACAAAGCGTCTCTAGGGTTTTTGTAATGGGTTATGGGATGATGGCCCATGGGGTTTACCCATGACTAGGCCTTATTATAAAGGAGTGTAAAAGTATAAATAAGTAAGAATGTATGGTAGAAGTAGCGAAGTATTGGTAGCTAAGTGAAAATAGTTTTGAATTGCTTTGTGTAACATGATGTGTATGTGTAAAGGCTCTGTGCTCGCTAGAGAAGTTGGATTTGTGCCTTGACCGGGTTTTGGAAGGAGGATCTGGTGCTCAGTGCACAGATCTCCTATATGGTGCGAAGCTTGGCTCTGTGTCTTGGTGCACAGGAGAAAATGAATGTAAGAGATTGAAGAATAATAAAGAAGATGAAGAAGTTGGTGGACGTAGCCCCACACTGGGGTGAACCACACATATCTTGTGTCTTTGGTTGGCTTTGTGTTGTATTGTTTATGTTATGAATATGCTCAGTGCTTTGATTATTATGTATGATAGATAGATTTGTTGTTGTTGAGTGCTTACTTGTCTTAAAGATGAATGAATGCTATATCTAACCTAATGCTATGTGCTAAGTGGTCGAAGTGCTTAACCTTTGTTGTTACTGTGCCGATCTCTATTAGGGTATGTTCTGTGATGATATTAAATCTAATAAACTAATGCATATCACCTTCTAAGTGTTTCTATAATACTCTGCGAAGTGTTGTTATCACAGATCTGTGTCCCAGCTTGGTTACAAACATCTACGTCCTGTAACCCCCCCTACTTCTACCTCGGGTGAGACTTTGCCTGCTTCGCAGGTGTTGTCGAAAGGGCCGGTAGTTAGGGTTTTGTTGGTGTGGTGTTGAAGCATTGAACCTTGGGTCTTCCCCTGTTCCAACAAATGGTTCCATTGTCGGGACCTGAAACTCTGATTATTGGGAACTGAAGTAAAGAAAATAGAAGCTTTGTGCATAGATCTATTGCCAAAGTGTGCAGTAATCTACTTGACTTGCGAAGATCTATGCTAAGAAAGAAATCTGATCCGAAGAAAAGAGGTAAGATCCGAATAAAGGTAAAGCTTTGTGCTTTGATAAAAGTAAGATAAGTGAACATTTTTGTTTCGAAAGCATGAATTTAGGTATTTTTAATAGATTATATCCTAGTTTGAAGGCTAGGGAACAGTTGGAAGAAAGAGTTGATCTAAGTAAAGCTAATAGAAATGAAGAAAGATATATTATTCCTATGCATAGAAATATTTTTTGGATTAATAAGTGGATGCAGGAACCTAGAAAGAATTTTTGCAAATTGTAGGTCCAACACTGTGATCCTAGTGCGCAGTACAGAAGAGGTTGGGGAACATACAAGAGGAAAAGATGATTGGCATTGTGTTATAACTGCAAAATATTGGGACATCTTGCTAAGGAATGTCCCGGTACAGGTCCTATTTGTCTTTGTTGTAAAACTATTGGTCATGACATTGAGGATTGTCCAAGGATGATTGCTAAAGTTGAACGAATGAACATGAGGCAAGAAAACTGTGAAGGAAGTCAAGAGACTAAGAGCATGTTAGAGAATCATAAAGAGAAAGAATTTGAGAAATCTCAGACTATGTTATTACAGTTGAAAGAAATGATGGATGTTCACAAAGATGTCAGTTTACCAGAGATCCTGAAAGTAAAACAATGCATAAGTGAAAGAATAGAAGACTTTGACATAAACTGTGTCTTGGATGAAGAAACACAAGTGAATATTATGACAGAAGACACTTGGGAAATTTTGGGAAATCCTGTTGTGGTACGTTCATTGGGAAGGATAGGCTTGTTTAAGGGTAAGATGATAACTTTATGTGGAAGAGTTACTAGTGTACCTATTGTTATCCATGAAACATCGACTGAAGAGGAATTTGAAGTCATTAAGTTTGTTGAGAACAACGCCCCTTTCCCACTTTTGTTAGGAAAGACCTAGATTGAGAGGGATCAAATCAGAAGAAAAATAGAGGAAGAGGTTGCATAAAAGAAAAACCAAGAACTAAGGGATTTTATAGCTTGAAAAATAGACCGACTAATAGAAGAGCGAGAGGATAAGTTGAAGCAACATAACAAAGTAACAATGCAGGAGGGACATAAGGAAAGGGGATTAGTTGTCAAAGTGGAAAGAATGCAATAAGGTTTGAATGACCTATCCATGCAAGAAAGAAGTATATCCACCCAGAAAGTATTAAGAGAAGGGATATTAACTTAAGACCCTTTGAGATCACATTAGCAGTGCGAAGTCACTACACTAGGGAATAAGAATGGAAAGAGGATCCCAAACACAGTTAGAGAGACACAGATCATAGGAAAGAAGGCAAGGAAGCTCAGTAAAAAAAAGATAAGATGGAAAAGCTACAGAAAGTTACAGAGACCAGATGGAAGACTTCACAAACTGGAACCTCGTAGGAGGCAGGTTCGCAGGATTTGAACTTCGCTGGAACAATAGGACCGCGCAGAATGGGACTTCGCCCTGGCAAAGCTATATGACCGTTGGAGGTGCCCCGAACATTAGAATGACGCTCTAAAATGGCTAGAAAACAAATTTATGGACCGCTTTTGGGACATTGAGACCGCGCCATAACGGACAGATTCGCATTGATGAAAGCATTCCTGCCCGTTGGAAGAACATGTTACGAGGCCCTTCTTATTTAACCCGTCGTATGTGGCACCTGGACCAATTTTTTCCACCCATGATTAAATGAGCTAATAGAGAATTGATTGTCTCATGACTTGTGTTATTAGAAACTAGATGTCACTGCCCGTTTTTCTACCCCGCTTATCCGTTCGCCTACCCTGACCTGTCTGTTTAATTGTGAGAATGTCAGGTGAACCTATTGAATTAGAGAAGTATGTCGAGGAGGTCCTCAAGAAGATAATGGCTGACAGACAGTTATCTGAAGGTGTCCAGGCATCATCGACTAGGGGACTGCAGGCTTCCCCTTCGACGGGATGACGTTCTGGTCGTGTTAACCCCAAGACTGAGCAACAAAGTAAGAATCATGAAGATCTGGCTAATGCGAAGTAGATCCCGTCCATCCTACTAGACTATATCCCACCTTTGGTTGGCACAATTAACCGCAACATCATTCCACGAGACTATAAGTACACCTTATTCACCACGTACATTCTGAAAGGAATACACGTAGTCCTGAGCCATCTAGGACAGCTCCCGCTGCTAAAGAACAATGAATTCAACCTAGGAGACAGAAAGAACTATGATAGCAGCCCACCGATACTTGATGAATTCAACTGGGAAGAAGCCTCGCCTCGTGTCCCATCCATGGATTAAGGGACTGGTGCAATCCACCATGCTAAATGTGATGAAGATTCCCCATTTTGGTCGTCACCAAGAGGTTAACGCTTTTGTTAAACTCCTCTTGTTGTGCTATCATGGCTGATACCTGTGGCTCGACCAGAGGATTAACGTGGATCTGACATTGATCCACCAGATTACAGGATTAAGCATGAAGGGACCTAACCCTCAACAGTTTTACCAAGGGAAGGGCTTGGAACGCTCCCTGACACAGCGCATCAAGGAGGCTTACGACGAAGTCGAGAAAATAAAGCGAGGTTGTTGAAGGAAAATCTCCCTACGGACAAGTAGATCTCCTCAAAGAGCTAGACTCTTAACTCTAAGACAGAAAGTGATTATCATGGTCATTGAATTCCTTTTAGATCTAGGTGGACTAGTGTCTGAGGAGGAAGGAGAAAATAAGTACCTTTTACCGGTCTTTGTCCCTGCACGCTCCGAGTTGAGCCCCAATCTTTCGCTCCTCGATGAGCCCTATAGACAAACAAAGTATGACTACTTCCTACTCTATCAATATTAGTCTAAAATAGGTCTATCTACTAAAGAGACAAATTCATGTGAGATTGAACACGAATTAGAAAGAAACAGGCCAAGCAAATTATATTAATGAGGACAAAACATTGCTTACAACCATAGATGAATTGTAGCAGTTTCGTCAAGTCCTCCTTGTCTACCCCTTACTCAAAAGATCCACGATCTGAATGATGATAGCCTCACTGATTTCTCCCTATGAGATCATAGGTCTCTTGCTGCCAAATTATCTCTGTTCCAGCACCACTTATAAGATCATAAGTTTGGTGTTATTCTCCCTTTTCAGTCCCCTTTCACCATGAGAAAGCTTGCTTATATAGCCTTGGAGAGGCTCAACAACTTGAGATATCCTTGGAGAAGTTGAGGATTTTCCTCCTTCAGTTGAGGATCTGCCCTAAGATCATGGATGGACTAGGGATTCGAATCCAACTGACTTCTAAGAATGAAAGGATCCTTCCCCCATTCATCTCAACAACTTAACTACTGCCCAGAATAGGCAGCGCTCCCTCAAAAGGGCCATCAGAGTGTTGTAGCGCTCCCTAGTAAGCTTAAGGGGGGCGCCAACACTCCTAAAATCAATAGCGCTCCTCCTGAAGGGCCAAAGGAGCTTTATAATGCTCCCAGACAGTGTAAGGGGGAGCGCCAGTACTCCCATAAGAGGTATAGGGGAGCGCTCCCCTCCAAAAAATTAGTTTTTTGAGTGTTCTTAGATGGAAAAAGGTTCATGAGCCCAATTAACCTTTCCTCCTCTTCCAAATCAATTTTGTGACATGTGCCAAGTGTCCTCCTGATGTCGTTTACAGGCACAACATAGGAATCATGGCAGTATGCTTCCCTAACACTTGCGACACTTGTGAGCAAAATGCGACACTTGTGACCTTTGTAATGACGACACTTGCGACACTATCAAAGTGATTATTTTTTATGTGTAACAGATTGCCCCCCAAAGTATGAAGTTAGAAGACAGGAACTGATAACTGAAATGCTTTGTAGACTTTTAAGCAAGGGTATAGACGCAAAGAACCTGACAAAAGCTACACACAAACATCCAACAAATATTATGACATGTTTCAAACCCAAGGCAGGCATACCTATGCTTGGGTGATCAAGACGTGCAAGATATGGCCGCCATAAAATACACTGTGGATCCATAATTGTATTGATAAAAAAAGGTATAGCCACTGAAAATACACTGTGGATCTATACTACCATGACTTGAACTGATCGTAGCCACGAAGAATACACAGTGGATCTACGAGATGACAAGACATAGCCACGACCAATACAAAGTGGATCTATGTAACAATATATGTGTCATTATTCAAGAGAAACTCCATCGCAACCTGGGCAAGGTACATATCAAAGTGATCACTCAACCCAGGGTCTTCTTACCGATCTCGATGTAGTATGACTCTAACCATGTGAATAGATGTCTCGATGTCGAACATGGCAGAAACCACTTGATTACCAGTCAATGATGTAAACCGTTAACAAGCGCGAGGGAAATCACCATTAATGTCAATGATTCCCAAGGTACTCTAGTACATTCCAACGAATGTGAATGGATGAGCTGAAGTCAAACATCCGTGGAATCATCCGATCAAAGGTCAATGATGTAAACCCACTGTCAAATGTGAGGAGGCCTGCCATTGAGGCATGCAGGTCCCAAAGTACTAACTAGTTTCTAAGTCTGATTCCTGGATAATGTGTTGAAGTCGACAGGAATAGACTCGTCGAAGGAGGGCCTTGATGTATCCCCCATCAACGACACGAAACAGACATAGAGATGTAATTGGTAGATCAAATGAACATGGATTGACACGAGTATTAAGACAAGATATTTGTGGCGGCTGACTCTCGAGGCGGATACTTCCCTTGAACACTGAGGCACGACAGTAGAAACATGACATGGACCAAAACTTGATGATGCAATGGATGCTGTGACTTTCGTCAGGTGACCCAGAGGAGTGAAAGAAACTCAAAGGATTGGCTCAGTGCAGAGGTTCAGCGGATTATGATGTGTGCAAAGAGAAAGTGTTGTGTTCAAGGGCGACTCTAAGAGTTACTTGGTAATGTTCTCAAAAAACTG
>SNQJ01S0197997.1:10656-27882 GCA_010110895.2 Picea sitchensis
AATGAATCTCCTCGATGATACCTTTCCAACGAGCTATCACACGCCTAAAACGGAGATCGTATGCAAAAGTTACGACCCCGAGAAGTTGATGTACTCACTTACCCAAACGGGGCCCACATGACTTTTGGCGCTTCATCTCCTAGCATTAGGTTTTTGGATGTCTAGGATTTTTGGAATTCCTGCTTATTTTAAAAAGGCATTCAGAGCCTCATTTAATCATTTTCTTGCGAATGTGAGTAGCCGTCACATCTCTTCTCAGAGATAAGTTGCCACCATTCTAGCGAGTCTTTCACTCTGTATTTTTACAGTCTCTGTACATTTCTGTTATATTATTGAATATCTGCAATATCTCTGTGCATTTCTTTAGTATATCTCCGCTCTCATTTTGTGTCGAAAATAATCCGGATCACCAAGTGGTTGCAACAGTGGAACAACGCCTGGAAGGGCCTGTTACAGAGCAAACGATCCAGGAGCTCACTGAGTAGGAGGCTCAGGAGAAGAAACAAGTCAAGGCAGCTTGAGTGAAGCTCGAGGCCTTCGAAGCAACATTTCCTAGACTTGAGTGACTCACGATGAGTCACAAGTGAGTGTTGGGGGCATGTTGGCCCTCGACCAAGTTTTGAGGAAACCTTGGTCAGGGTTGGACCATTTTTGGACTTCGATAGGCCGATCGAAGATGGAGCACCCAGGCATAGATGAGATCGCATATCTCACTTATTTTGCAGGCTATGTGGACCCAACAAGTGGTCTCTAGGGTTTTGTTAATGGGTTATGGGACGTCGGCCCTTCGGGTTTACCCATGACTAGGCCTTATTGTAAGAGAGTGTAAAAGTATAAATAAGTAAGAATGTATGGTAGAAGTAGCGAAGTCTTGGTATCTAAGTGAAAATAGTTTTGAATTGCTTTGTGCAACAATATGTGTATGTGTGAAGGCTTTGTTCTTGCTAGAGAATTTGGCTCTGTGACTTGAATGGGTTTTGGAAGGAGGATCCGGTGCTCAGTGCACAAATATCCTGTCTGGTGCGAAGCTTGGATTCGTGGCTTGGTGCATAGGAGAAAATGAATGTAAGATATTTAAGAATAATAAAGAATAAGAAGCATTTGGTGGATGTAGCCCCACACTGGGGTGAACCATGTATATCTTGTGTCTTTGGTTAGCTTTGTGCTGTATTGTTTATGTTATGAATATGCTCAGTGATTTGATTATTATGTATGATAGATAGATTTGTTGTTGCTAAGTGATCACTTGTCTTAAAAATGAATGAATGCTAGATCTAACCTAATGCTATGTGCTAAGTGGTCGAAGTGCTTAACCTTTGTTGTTACTGCGTCGATCTCTATTAGGGTATGTTCGCCGATGTTGTTAAAGATAATAAACTAATGCATATCACCTTCTAAATGTTTCTAGAATAATATGTGAAGTGTTGTTATCACAACTCTGTGTCCCAGCTTGGTTACAGACACCTGCGTCTTGTAACCCCCCCTGCTCCTACCTCAGGTGAGATTTCGCCTACTTCGCAGGTGTTGCCGAAAGGGCCGGTAGTTAGGGTTTTGTTGGTGCGTTGTTGAAGCATTGAACCCTGGGTCTGCCCCTGTGCCAACATCTGTCATCCTAGTAGTTTGCGTAATGAATAAACTTGGGGTGAGAATCTCAGCTAACACAACTGCTTCTCTTCCATATACCAGTTGAAATGGATTATACCTGTTTAATCGCTTTGTGGTAGTTTGGTAAGCCCATAACACAACTAGGACTCAGTCATCATAGTCATCTTGATTTCTACAATAGCCTTTAGTTAGCACTATCTCCAATATTGTATTAAATTCTTCCACTGTTCCGTTAGCTTGCAGATGGTAGGGACTGCTCTTATGATGTTGAATTAAAAATTATCTTGTAAGAGTCACAATAGTCTCACTGATAGAGTGGGATCATTCACTGTTCAAGCTCCATACAAACCAAACCAAGTAATAATATTATGAAAAATAAACCATGTTGTTGTGGTGGTAGAGGAATCCTGAACAACCTCCGCTTTATCCCATCGAGTCAGGTAATCAGTTGTTGTAATTATGTATCTTTCCTTGGAATGCTTGGAAGGGGGATTTATCGAACTGATGAAATCCAAAGCCCATTTTTCAAATGCTTGTAGTGCTCGGACTAGGTGTAGAGGTAACTCACCATGACAAGAGGGATTCCCCACTCTATGATATACCTCACAGGTTTGCGCATATTCCTTGGAATATTTAAACACCGTAGGCCACCATAACCCTACTTGTAAGATCTTCCTAGTAGTAGCCTTTCCGCCAACATGTCCTCCCTAAAGTCCACTGTGACATTCCCATAGAATATCAGGTGTTTCATGGTCTAGCACACAGTGCCGCAAGATGTTATCCAATCCTAATTTTTACATATGTCCCGCAATTAGTCGATAGTCTGTTGCACGAACCACTAGGTTCCTTTTTTGAGTTACAAGATAACCCTCTAGCATAGTACCAACTATTAAAAATAATGCAATGTTTGACAGATAATCAAGAATATCCTCAATACAAAAAATATCTGCATCAGGGAGTTGATCATCTATAACTCTGCCACGTTCTCCTGACTCTAGGCTAGACAAATGATCTGGCCCCACATTTAGTTTACGAGGTTTGACAATGACTTCAAAATAAAAATCCTGAAATAAAAACAACCATATGAAATTCGACCTTCTAACAAAGGTTTATTAATCACATACTTCAAAGCAGAGTGACTAGTAAAAAACTTAAAATGACTACCTAACAAATAATGTATAAACTTTTGTAAAGCATAAACCATTTCCAAACCTTCCCCTTTAGTTGTAGTATAGTTGCGCTCATCTTAAGAAATCTTTTTGTTGGTAAAGTAGACAAGATGATCGAGATGTCCTTCTTCTTATTGTGCTAGGATAACACCCAACGCAATTGCAGAGGCATCAATGTGCACATGGAACACAATTTTCCAGTTAGGATAAGTTAAAATGGGTGTAGTACTCAACTTGTCTTTTAGTAGGTCAAATGATTTATCACAGTCTTGAGTCCAACGAAATTCTTTGGATTTATTTAGTAGTTATTCCAAAGAGGATGTTATACTTGCGTAATTCCTAATAAACCTGCGGTAGTATCCAGAATGGCCCAAATTAGTATGCAACTATTTAAAAATTGTAGGAGGAGGCATATTAAGAATTACTTCAACTTTCACAAGATTGACTACCACTCCTTCCATACAAACTATATGTCCTAGTAGATTCCCAAAGGGTATGCAAAAACAAATTTTATCAGATTAAGGGAAATCTATAGTTGTCTGCAATGTTCCAACATCATCCATAATAGCTCGATGTGCTCCTTGAGTAAGATGTACACAGTCCAATCATCCAAGTATACCTCAAGAAACGTATGAATGAAATCATGAAATGTTGTGATCACTGTCCGAGAGAACATTGTTGGGGAATTCTTGAGACCAAAAGACATAACATTATAGGAAAATGATCCCCTCTAGTAGTGAAGGTAGTATTTTTCTTTTCCTCTTTGGTGATTCGAACCCAATGGTATCCATAAAACCCAGATTCTGTAGGAATATGCTTCATTTCCTGCTACTTGATCTAGTACCTCATTTCTAAAGGGGCTAGGAAAGGGGTCATGTACATAAGAAACATTCAAGATTTTGCATTCCACACAAACTCGTATATCCTTCATACCTTTCTTGGTTTGGATGGAGATAGGACTAATCCATTCAACGTTATCAACAGGGAAAATCATCCCAATTTCCAACACCTAATCAATCTCCTTATTTACTTTCTCCTTGACTCTGGGGTTCATACGGTATGGCCTGTATTTAACTAGTCTTTATTTAGGATTTAACTTTATCCTTATCTCCCCTAAATCTCCCTTAATTCATTTTAGTTCTGAAAATCTTGTAGGGAATAGGTCCTCATATTCCTGCAGTAGAGTCTGTATCTTTGTGACAGTCTGCTTGTCCTAGTAATCCCCTATGGAAGCTAACTTAGGGTGGTTCTCACTCCCTATGTTTATTTTTCACAACTTTAGGGGTTTAGAAATAAGAACTAGTAACATCATTTGACTTAGTGTCGTGCACAACTCTAGTGTTTTCTAATTCTTTAAATGTCAAATTCCTAATATTTTCGAGGCCTTCGGGGTATCTTGGGTCTTCATCGATTTTACTACAAGTCATAGGTATTTGCGTAAGGGTTGGGTAAAGGCTATGATGAAGGAGGTATTCATTTTCATTACAAACAATGGGAGGATGTATAGGATTAACTTCAACTGTAAAAAACATTTTCTTAATCTATTGCAAAGATAGAGTGATTTCATGGGGCTTACCCGAGAATAAGAAATCTTGGCAAAACTGGCTTTGAAGGATTTCCCAATAAGAAATTTGGCATTGAGCCTTCTCATGTACATACCAAGCAATTGGAACCTGTCCCAACGAGTGAATAAACTGATGTACCCCAAATTGGGAAGGCAATTGCGCAAATTCCTATACCTAAATACACTGTGCAACATGCTCCCATGGATCATAAAACCCATTGTATGCTACCAAAGTTGGGGTCTGTCTGTTTGGTTCCTGCTCCTGATTCGGATAAGTAACCTATGAAGGGGGAATGAATCGATGTTGGATGGCATGTTTTTCTTTGTCCTAGGAAGATAAATTACTCTCGTGGGTGTCCCACCATCTAGCTAAAGATGATCTTAATGCAACATCAAGTACATGAATTATTTTCTCTGGCACAAATTATTCTCCAACTCAACAAGAAAGATACATAAGTCTGAAGTGACATTGAAAACAAGTTAGTCTCTAACCTCTGATCCAATCGACCTGGAATCTTTGATAGTTGTGAAAAACCTTTAGAAGTTCTCATATCTTCCATGTTTCTAGTTGTCAAATGCTACCTCTCAATTTTCCCCTGCAGGTCGAATACTCCGCCGACTTACCGAGCCATTTACAGTAGGGTTAATGTATTCTGCTCGCTTCCCTATAGTCAGAGTGTAGAGGTGATCCAAGGAATCTTATTCCATATTTTCCTCGACCGAATCCATATATTGAGGGCCTTGGTAAGGGTCTAATGGTTGGGTTACTTTCATACCATTTGCTTCAAAAGTCACGATTTCCTTCTAAAGGTATATGACAATGAAACTCTCTTAATCCCAATCGATTCCCAATAGAGTTGGGTATGGGTCCTTTTCCCCCATCATTTCTATGACCTCGAAGTTTGTGAATTTTTTAATGCCAATTAATTCCACTTCTACGTTTTGTAGCTTCCCCACAGGATATATACAATATTGATTAGCCATGCACAATTGAATAGGTGAATAAACAAGCTTGGGCTTACCCATGGATTCCCAGGTTTTCTTTGGTAGTATGTTGACGTCATATCCCAAATCTAGCATAAAATCACTAATTTCATAGTCGTCTATATGGGCATTTAGTCTAAATTCTCTTCCATATCTTTGATTCCTCCTCTGTATACCTGTATGTATCTCAGGACGATGAACAACAATCGACTCCTCTGGGCTCCCTTGATCCTCCATAGTCCCCTTTAGCATGTTCTGCAACTCCTTGGTGAGTCTTTCGTCATCCAAAATGTTATAAAATAATTGGATCCACAAGTCAATAGTCTTTTGAGGTCGTAATGGAGGATCCTTCTCCACAACCAAATTTTCCGAATGGTTGGGTTGCAACACAAGGCTTGGTTCTTCTACCCTCACTGTTGGAGGATTAGAAATCCGTTGGAACATCTCCGCAACATCCTGGAAGAATTTTTTCTATACCATAGGGTCATATTTAACATATTTCGATATTGCCTTGTGGATATTACTTTGAGTCGGGTTATCAACATTGACACCAGTCCTTGTTCCTCCTTGAGTAATAATATTAATTTTGGGTGCCTTTTCTTTAGCGATAGGTTGGGGCTCAAAATTTATCAAGTTGGCGCCTCACTATATTGTGCGATCTTCCCACTTCACAATTAACTTAGGGTAATCATCGATGGAATGGGTGTTGTTTCTATAGTGGGCACACTAGGGACTTCTCGGAAGAGGACAATCTCTAGTGAGATTTCCTTGTTCATCATAATTATAAGACTGATCTGATCCTCTCCCACCATTTCACCCCCCTCTAAAACCTTCACCACCTCGACATCCTCCTCCAAAGCCTTGAGGAGATTCGTCGACCCTGAATGTAGACTGATCCAGTCTGTCTGTAAGAGCATCCAAAGTGAGACATTGCTTGGTGGTTTGAGTAGGTGACCCACAAAATTCATAGTAAGCTATGTTTGGGACATGGGTATATTTCTGTAGGATGGGGAAATGTTGAGGGGAATGCCCGCGACTTCTGAAAATTTCACAATATTCATTATTCTAACTTGCTTGATGATTTGGAAAGGTGTGGTACTGCACAAGGCCATGAAATGGTGTAGTAGCTCCGACTTGCACAACCCCTCCTGATGGTCCCACTGGTGGAGGTGCCATCAGTTGTGAAGGGGGTCTTGCACCCCTCAGTCTAGTACATTATGTCGATGTATGACCATCAATGTAGAAACCAATACACCAAACATGTGGGCAACCTGCTCTAGGAATGGTCAGTTCTTGAATTTTTTTAGTTAACACGGAAATTTGGCCTTGCAGTTGTGTAATATTATAGTCATCAAGTGGTCTTATCACCCGCAAGTTTCCAGGATATCCCGCCATCGCTTCAATTTTCATATCCTGCTCTAAGGCTTCCCCCAAAGTGGCTATCCTATGTTGGGTTAACAAAATGCGGGTTAATGGTAAAAGTCCATGAATGAACCATTCCCTCTGGTGGTATTCATGAATGGGGTTTTCTAATTTCCCTATCGCATCCTTAAACCTTTAGTTATACTCCCAATAAGATTCCCCATCTCTTTTTAATCTCTCGTAACTCATACAGGGCTTGTTGTTCTCACCGAGGTAAACCAAATTCTTTTATGAATTGTTGTTTGACTTGAGCAAGAGTGAAAGCATGTCTTGAGGATTGCCTGGTCCAATGGATTTCATATAACATTTTAATGCTTGACCCCTTAACATGGTTTGGAACTAAACTAGTTTGTTTTCATCTAAAGTTCCACGAGACCTCCAAATGGCCTACAAAGGAACCAATGTTGTTCAACATCCTATGATCCAGATTGATCTCGGTGGCCATCCACCTTTTCCACTGAATCACCATTTTGAGCCCGTGGTTTTGATAAACCATGATATTCACCCTTTTGATGGGGAATGTAATGTAATGTCATATTCATTTGTTAATTACAAACATCATGTAATGATTTCCTAGTGGTCTTATGTACATGCCTACAACATAGTGTTAATGCATCAGATCCCATTAGAACTCCGTAGTTAAGCACACTCAGGCTAGAGTAGTACTGGGATGAGTGACCACCTGAGAAGTCCTAGTGTTTTACATGCCTATGGAATTTTATAAACCGAGTCCAATTTATCCCACATGCATCATGGGAATTGTTCTCCTCTCACTCTCTCATATATAATTGAGGTGAAGGAGGCCCTTTAAGCAAGCAATTGGGTGTTATGTAAATCTTGTTGTGAATGAAGCATAGCAAACATCTCTTTCTTTTCAAAGATAAACTACCCCATTTTGCCATTTTTTGTTCTACAATGTTTTTCTCTCTCTTGTTCATTAATAGAAGTCAGGTTTCACTATAGTTCTGTGTTCTCCGCATTATCTCCATTTATTTCCTTGTTATATATCAGTTATATTTTTGTCTTCATGTCGTTCTCAAAATAATCTGGATCAGTGGTATCAGAGAAGGCTACTCCTTGTCGTTTATCAGAGAAGGTCCCGGACGAGGTTAGGGTATAGAGAGTTGGGTCTCGAGCTAATTTCAGTTGAGGAAAAATTCTCTTGCCAACCCAAGAAAACTACCATGGCGGACCAAAAGAGGGATGACAAAGCAGGAGATCCTTTCAAGATGTTGCTCGAGGAACCCCTCATGCGACAGAGGAATGAGATGATGGACAAATTTTATCAGATCTTTCGAAGACTACCGATGGTGACGACTAAGGCATATGTTACACATTATTTTCTTCACCCCTATGACCGTTAATGATGTAAACCTATCCTTTGTCTTGAGAAGGATCAAATGGCCTGAATTCCTGAAGAAGAATGAAGATACATTTTTCCAGAGAAATTAAATTATACTTTTCCTTTGCCAAAAACCTTATAGAAAGGGATTGTCGCACCTTGCTTAGTGTTAAGGGTGCGACGATATAGTATTGTCACAGGTTGCACAACAGTGGCCTGCGACATCGTTGCAGTTTTCTCAATTTTAAGTGTGCGACGATTTTTGTACGAAGGAAAAAGAGCATCTTCTCGATTCTTCTAGAAGAGAAGCTTCTGAGGTGAGGTGGCCTCCGATCTGTTTGGATCTGAGTCACATACCTAATCTCATGGGATCATCCTAACCTCCTCACCCTATCCTTTTCATATTATAAAAGGAGGGGAGTTCTCATGGGGAAAGTTGGCTTTTTGAGTTGGAAAGTTCTTGAGTTTTGTAGCTTGGAGTTTTTGGAGCTTGTATGTTGGCTTTGAGCTTTGCTTTGTCAAGATAGATTGTTGATCTCAGAATCTATGGAGTAGAAGTGTGTGGGAAGAAAGGAACTATTGGAAGGGACCTTACAACATCAAGGCATCTGGTTGTATTCTCCTTTTCATATTTATATTACAGTAATATATTTCTTTCCCATAAAATTGGTCTTATTTTATTGTATCACTCCTTGATCACATACATAGTGTTGGACCTTGACCAGGTTTTGAGGAAACGTTGGTCATGTTTGACCATTTTTGGTACTTCGACAGGCTGGTCGAAGACAAAGCGCCTAGGTGAAGTAGAGATCGCAGGATCCTGCCCATTTTGTGAGCTTTTTGGGATTTTAGGGTTTATGTAACGGGTATGGGATGTCAACCCATGGGTTTACCCATGCTTAGGCCCCTTTTTGTAATGTATAAATAAGTAGCTAGGTGATGTAAGTAAAGGTCAGTTGTTAAGGTCATTGGCTTAGTGCATTACTAGAGGCTTCATGCATGTGATTGTAAGAGGCTCTGTGAAGACAGACTGTGTAAGGCTTTGTGCTTTGATCTGATTCAGGGAAGGAGGATCTGGTGGGGTGCGCATAGATCTCCTGTCCTTTGCGGAGTTGAATCTATGGATTGGTGCATGTAAGAATATTGGAATAAGCTAATAAAGAAGAAGAAGAGTTGGTGGACGTAGCCCCACACTAGGGTGAACCACATATATCCTGTGTTATGGTGCTTTGTGCAGTGTGCTCATGATGTCTATGTTTATGTCTGCTTAGTGCACTATTCTTGATGTATGATATATAGATCTATGAATGCTTAGTTCTTTATGATGTGAATGAATGTTGGATATGAACTTATGCTAGGTTCTTAGAAGTGTTTTATATGTTTATCACGGTGTTGATCTGTGATTAGGGTTAATCTGTGATGTGAATGGAAGTTAAGAACTAATGCATGTTATTGGATAGGTTCTTTGTTAAAGTATTGTGATCATAGATCTATGTCCCAACTAGGTTGTAGACATTTGAGTCCTGCAACCCCCCCTGCCTCTACCTCAGGTGAGACTTCATATTCTTCACAGGTGTTTCCGAAAGGGCCGGTAGTTAGGGTTTAGTTGGTGTGTTGTTGAATCGTCGAACCCTGGGTCTTCCCCTGTGATAAAAAATGGTTCTGTTGTCAGGACCTGAAACTGTGATTGTTGGGAACTGAAGAAAAGAAAAGGCTCTGTTCGTAGATCTGTTGTTGTAGTGCGCAGTATTCTACTTGACTTGCAGAGCTTTGTGCTAAAAGAGAAGTCCAATTTGAAGAAAAGAGGTAAGATCTTAAAGCTTTGTGCTATGATAAAGGTATGCTTGATAGATTTTGTCCTAGTCTAAAAACTAGGGCACAACTAGAAGAAAGAAGATTTGATCTGAATAAATTTGATAGAAATAGTGAAAGATATGTTATTCATATGCATAGAAATAATTTTTGGACTAACAAGTGGATGCAGGATCCTAGAAAGAATCTTTGCA
Organism: Picea sitchensis; assembly: GCA_010110895.2. NCBI lineage: Eukaryota > Viridiplantae > Streptophyta > Pinopsida > Pinales > Pinaceae > Picea > Picea sitchensis. The sequence goes on from SNQJ01S0197997.1 coordinate 20,749, forward strand.
GATTGTAGGTCCATCACTGTGATCCTAGTGCACAGTACAAAAAAGGTTGGGGATCATTTAAAATAAAGAGAGGATTGAAATTCTGTTATAACTGCAGAAGATTGGGACATCTTTCTAAGGAATGCCCTGGTGTAGGTCCTATTTGTATTTGTTGTAAAGCCATTGATCATGAGGTTTTGGATTTCCCTAGAATGATTTATAAAGTTGAAAATATGAACATGAGACAAGAAAATCATGACAAAGGTCAAGAAACTAAGGATATGTTAGAAAACGAGAACGAATCCAAATCTATGTTATTAGAGATAAAAGAAACCCTGAATGATCACAAAAACATCAATCTACCAGAGATCTAAAAGAGAAGCAGTGCATAGAAAAAAGAATAAGAGACTTCGAAATAGACTGTGTATTAGATGAGGAAACACAGGTGAATCTTATGCCAAAAAATACTTGGGGAAATTTTGGGGAAGTCAACTATGATTCCTTCATTGGGAAGGATAGGGTTGTTTAAAGGAAAGATGATAACCCAGTGTGGAAGAGTTACTAACTTACCTACAACTGCTCATGGAACATCGACCGAAGAAGAATTTGAAGTCATTAAGTTTGTTGAGAACAACGCCCCTTTTGCACTTCTGTTAGGAAAGACCTGGATTGAGAAAGATCAGATCCGAAGAGAAGAAGAGGAGGTAGCCACATAACAGAAAAAGCAAGAATTAAGGGATTTCATGGCTAGGAGAATAACGCGCTTAATAGAAGAACAAAAGGACAATTCGAAGCAATTGAGGGCTAGAGACTTAACTGTCGAAGTTGCAAGAATGCAGGAAGGCTTGAAAACCCTATCCATGCAAGAGAGAAGAGCACCTACCCCGTAAGTAGCAAGTGAAGAGGTATTACATTCAAGCCCTTTAGAAGACCCTCATCATTGTGAAGTTACTACGCTAAGAGAAAATAAGAATAAGAATGGAAAGAGGAATCCAGAGACTCAGATCACAGGAAAGAAATCCAAAAATCTCAGTAAGAAGAAAGAAAAGTTAGAAAAACTATAGGAAGTTCTAGGGACGACTTTGCAGAAGGTAGGCTTGCAGAACTTGAATCTCGCTGGATTAGCAGAACAACGCCAACTGACACTTCACCACGGTGAAGCTATATGATCATTGGAGGCATCCCGACCATTAGAATGAAGCTCCAAAATGGTTAGAAACACAGTTATTGTTGGAAATATTGCCATTGGACCATTGAGACTGTGCCATAATGGATGGATTGAGGTATTCCTGCCCGTTGGAAGAATCCGTTATGACAATTGTCTATTTATTTCATCGAATGCTGCACCGGGACCACTTTTTGCAAACCAAGATATTTGAGCTAACAGAAATGTGATTGCATACCACGTTGTGCTGTCTAGACCTTGCCATTGATCTAATTACCTTGAGTATCTGTTCGCCTACCCGAGTTCTTTGACTACAGGTGTGCATGTTGGGTGACCTTAGCACAGTAGAGAAATCCGTAGAAGAGATCTTGATTGACCTTATGGCTGAGAAATTTATGTCCACAGGTATATAGGCATCGTCGATGGGCAGATTGCAAGCATCCCCATCGACTGGACGTCGATTTGTGCCATCTCGAACCGTGATAGAGAAGAGAAGTAAGCACCGCGACGATTTGGTGAATGCAAAGCAGATCCCGTCGGTCTTGCCTGACTATATCCTACCCTTGGTTGGCTTTGTTAGTCGTAAAAATGTCCCGCAAGATTTCAAATACACACTCATCACTGCGTACCTCTCAAAGGGGATACGCGCAGTAGGACCGCAGTTGGGATTGATCCCAGCTCTAAAGATAAGTGATTTCAGCCTCATTGACACAAAGAATTATGCGATGCTTGCACCACATTGCTACCTGACGAAGATGATTGGGAAGAAGCCCAAGATAGTTCCCTAGTCGTGGATCAAGGAGATTGCAATATCGACGATCTTGAACGTCATGAATATCCCCCACTTCGGAAGACATCAGGAGGTTAATGCGTGCATTAAAATCCTCCTGTCATGCTACTATGGAGGGTATCTTTGGTTAGATAGGTGCATCACTGTGGATCCGACACTGATCCACCTGATCACCAGATTGAGCATGCAGGGACCAGACCCTCAGAAATTCTACCCAAGGAAGACGTCAGATCTCTCTTTGGTGCAACACATCAAGGAGGTGTATGGAAATGTGGAGAAAGGAAAGCAAGGCTACAAGGTAGCCTCCATCTAGGATGGCGCAGTGAGCCTAGCTTGTCAGCTGATAGCGGGAAAGCTTGTTAGAGAGAACCGCCCTATGCAAGTAATAAAATTCGTAGTCGACCTTGCAAGAAAGTACATCGAAGGGATGCAGATGAACTGAGTGAGCTACCTCGTCAATGAGTTGGAGAAGGATTGTTGTGAAGCACAGGACCAAGGCTACAAGTTCCACTTTAGTTGGTTGTTGGTCTTAATAGCATTTGTTACTTGGGAGATGCCAGAAGGAGCGACATTCCCTGAAGTCAAGCCATCAGAACCACTGGCAGCGAGGTTCACCACCTTGTGGTATTCAAGCGATATGGTGAAGAAATGACAATCAATTGCGGTGTTCCACACTTACTACCTACAACTCAAGCGCACCATTGAATCATTCCCCCGAATGACCTCAAACACCTTGCATAACTACAGGCCGCTAGCAAAGTTCCACACAGAACAACACTTCATTTACATCACTGCACGGAGGGACGAAAGCAAAGAGGAGCTGCAGTCCTATTACAAATTAATTGATGAAGACATGGAGGAGATAAACAAGGAATGGCCCGCCGAATTCCTTGTACCAGTCGAGTAGACAGAGCTTTCTGACCTTGACATCATCGGAAGCCCTTTGGTCACCTGGACCGAGTATGATGGACCAAGCAACACAAAGAGAAAGAATAAAAAGGAGGAAGTGCAGGACATAAATAGTGAGGAAAAGAACAACGCATTGGAGGAAGCTACATCTGAATCACCCACAGGAGGAGGAGGCGACGAAGTAAACCAAGAGGAGGAAGGGTAAGAAGACAAAAAAGAAGAGGGAGAAGTAACATCGCTGAAGGATCCCCTTACAGAGGTGGAGATGTCAAAGAAAAGGAAGGTTTATCCACAGAAACCCTCAATGCAGAATAAATCTCGAGCCACTAAGACTCATTCACAGAACGTGCTTACAATGGATGATATCTAGCTCATCATCACAACTGTCGAAGATGCTTCAGAGGAGATCCTGCAGAGACACGAAGAGAAGCAAGAAGAACTGTATGTCAGGATCAAGAAAGAATTGAAAGACATCCAACAAACTATCCAGTCGAACCGCGCAGTGTCCACTGCGCCACCTTCAACAGAGAATGTAGACTTGGGGGATGAGCCAACCCAATTGCACAGATTATCAAATGCCACAGAGACTCGACTTTGTTGAGCCCAGGAGGAAAAGGAGCAGGCCACAGAGGCCTTGAGGCAAGAAAAGGAGGAGGCCTTAGAGCAGCTTCGAGTTGCACAGCAAGAGACAGATGACCTTCGGGCGAAGTTTGAAGAAGACAAAGAGAAAATCCAGAAAGAGAACGATCAACTGCTTGCAGAGCAGACTGTGGTCAGAGAGGAAGTGACTAGAGCACTTTTCTCTATGTCAAGCTTGGAACAGATGGAAGAAGAGACAACTGAGAACCAAGTGAGGAAGCTCGCTGAGGCTATTCAACAGCGCCAAGCAAGAGTAGCAGAGCTAGAACTTCAAGCAGTGCCTAGCATTCCGCAATAAGTGAGATATCAGAGGGAAGAAACATCCAGGAGCGCAGTAGAAAGAATTAGGGCGTTGGCCGCAGAATGCAAGAAAATCAGTGATCGAAGTGCGCATACCTATGAGCACCTTGCAGAAGACCCGAAGATGAGGAGATTGGAGGCACAACTCCAGGAGGCGAAGCAACATGCTTCCATCGTGCAAGTGCAGTTGAAGCAGTTTACGACCGTTGAGAATATGAAAAGGTCACAGGAGAAATGCGCAGTTCAACAGCAGGTCACCACCATCCAGAGTCGAGTTATGGAGGTGACACAGAGACTCCAACCGGTGTAGGACGAAGCCTGCACATTTTTTAAAGAGATCAAGGGATAAGGCACATAGATGGAACAAGTGGTCACAACAATAGAACAACGCCTAGAAGGGCCTGTCACCGATAAAGTAATTAAAGAGTTAATCGAGCAAAAGTCTCTAGCGAAGCAATAAGTCAAGGCAGCTCGAGCTAAGCTCGAGGCCTTCGAAGCAGAATTGCCCAGATCAAAGTGACTTGGGATGAGTCATAGGTGAGTGTTGGGGGCTTGTTGGCCCTTGACTAGGTTTTGAGGAAACACTAGTCATGTTTGACCATTTTTGGAACTTCGACAGGCTGGTCGAAGACGGAGCACCCAGGCGAAGCAGATATTGTGAGATCTCGCCCATTTTGTGGGCTTTTTGGGATTTTAGGGTTTATGTAATGGGTATCAGATGTTGGCCCATGGGTTTACCCATGCTTAGGACCCTTTTTGTAATGTATAAATAAGTAGCTAGGAGATGTAAGTAAAGGTTAGTTGTTAAGGTCATTATCTTAGTGCATGACTAGAGGCTTCGTGCATGTGATTGTAAGAGGCTCTGTGCAGACAGATTGTGTAAGGCTTTGTGCTTTGATATGATTTTAGGAAGGAGGATTTGGCAGGGTGCACGTAGATCTCCTATCCTTTGCAAAGTTGAATATGTGGCTTGGTGCATGTAAGAAGATTGGAAGAAGCTAATAAAGAAGAAGAAGAGTTGGTGGATGTAGCCCCACACTAGGGTGAACCACGTATATTGTGTTATGGTGCTTTGTGCAATGTGCTCATGATGTCTATGTTTATGTCTGCTTAGTGCATTATTCTTGATGCGTGATAGATAGATCTATGAATTCTTAGTGCTTTATGATGTGAATGAATGTTGGATCTAAGATTATGCTAGGTGCTTAGAAGTGTTTGATCTATTTATCAAAACATTGATCTGTGATTAGGGTTAATCTGTGATGTGAATGGAAGTTAAGAACTAATGCATGTTATTGGCTAGGTGCTTTGTTAAAGTATTGTGATCATAGATCTATTTACCAGCTAGGTTGTAAACACTTGAGCCCTGCAACCCCCCTGCCTCTACCTCGGGTAAGACTTCATCTGCTTCGCAGGTGTTGCCAAAAGGGTCGATAGTTAGGGTTTTGTTGGTGCATTGGTGAAGCATCGAACCCTGGGTCTGCCCCTATGCCAACACATAGGTTTTGTTGAGTATGTGTTGTTTCTTTCACTTCGTTGGCTTGTGTCTATTTACAGATTCATCATCCCATAAGAATTTGAATGGAGTGGGAATGAAACTAGCGAGGACAAATGACATTTAAAAGGTATGCCATTTATCTTTTGTTACTTAGTATGCTTGATGATTGAAAATTAGGGGAAGTTTTATATTTTGAATTTTTTTTTCTAGCTTCTTGTGGAAGTTAGGGAGATTAGTTTGTGTCCGCACTTACCGATTGGTCCGATAACAAAATTGGTGACCATATTGGGGAACATATTGTTTTCCTAATTTGTCTTTCTTTCTTTCTTTGATTACCTAGGTTCTATTTTTTGAGTCACTGGGAGATCCAGATTGACTCTCTAATTGTTAAATTTCACTGAAAACCTTCATGATTTTTATTTTTTTCATTTTTTCTTTGATTGTCACACCCCCCTTTGAGAGACAGTGCGATGATATAGGATCATCACACTCTTCCTTGAGAGACAGTGCGACGTCATCGCACTATGGATTTCTGTTACCCGCAACGATCTAGGATCGTCGCACCGTGCTGACTTGTAGCCTGTGACGATTGTGAATTTTTTTAATTTTTGATGGTTTTCCCTGCCCAGATCTGTGGTAAGTGTTTGGGGTGATTTGTTGGGTCTGATTACAGTCTACTTAACAACTTTGAATATGCTTTTAGCTATCTTTGAAACAAAAAAAATTATTTCTTGCTTTGCATTATATTGGGGGCATCTTTGCATTTGAAGTAGCGAATTTGCATGGTTTTTGGCATTTTTGGTCTTGAATTCTTAAAAAAAATTCTTGGCCAAGAATCGTGTATTGGTGTACAGTCTCTTTGGATCATTTCTTGAAGTTCTTGATATTGATGAGTTTAATAGAATTTTGGGACATTGTGCATCTCAGAATGATAAATGTTTTCTCCTTCTCATAATATAGCTTTCATCGAAGTGAAATATTTGCATTCTCATTTCTTTGCATTGTTTACAGTTGGTTAAAACATCATTTAGTCCATGCCATTTTCCTCTTGAGTAAACAACAAACTTAAAATAAAGCTCGTATAAAAATTGATTAGACATTTTTATATTTTCTGGTAGCAAACCTACATTAGATTAGTTGTAGGGATTTGGAATAAGTGTGTGTTGGCACAGGGGCAGACCCAGGGTTCAGCTCCAAGAGCGCACCAACAAGCCCTAGCTACTGGCCCTTTCGGAAACACCTGCGAAGTAGATGTAGTCTCACCCAAAGCAGCTATGAGGGGGTTGCATGATAGAGATGTCTACAACTAGGGGAATACCAAGTGGATCTAGTACAACAACAACACAACATGCATCTATCACTTATCAAGCTAGATCTACCCTGCACAGTTATAGATCTGATCTAATACAACAATGCAAATAAAAATATAATAGTGACAGAGATCAAAGCATCAACCACACACAAAACACAAGATGTATGTGGTTCACCCTCTCTCTAGGGATACGTCCACAAAACTGTGCTATATTATATTGATATAAAGCATACAGTTCGTGTCTGCGCTCTCAGCTCGTAGATCTTCTTTCTTCTTCTCTCTTTCTCTCCCCTCCCTGCACACCCAGCTGCAGGACTTGACCTTCTCACACATATGAAGATCTTACAATACCAGAAGGCTCTCTCTCTCAACACTTCCCTCTCTCAATACAATAATATCTCATCACAACAATGGAGCTAGATCGACAACAATATCCTACCAACCCAAAGTACCAACCCAACCTAGGCCCTTTAGACCTCTATTTATACATTAAAATCATTCAACGATAGCCCTAGGCCGAAACCTAGGTGCCAAAACCCTAG
>SNQJ01S0198004.1:6774-17226 GCA_010110895.2 Picea sitchensis
CCTGGCTGAAGCAACTAAGAATTCAACCTCCTCTCCTCGAGCCTCCAAATCATTGATATCAACTGTCAAAATGTAGATCGAGGGATAGGAAACCCCTATGATGAATCTCCTAGCTGTTGGGAGTGATCTCCCTCTCCAAGTCACTAGATCCCCTAAGAACAGTGCACCCTCTTGAAGAGAAATACGCCCCTCTGGAAGATAGAATGAATATGCTGAAGAATGCCTTCACACACTGATGCAAAACGGTGCTAGGATGGTAGCAACCACCCTTGGAAGGATCCCCTGAAGATCTAGCCACCTCTAAGCAAATCGAACCCTCCTTCCTCCAATGATGCGCCCAACTTGCTGGAAACCACTAAAACTGCGCCCTGCTTCCTCAAACTGCGTCTGAATTGAATAGAAAATGAAGTAGAATGGTGAGGGTGGAATCTTTCACCTCCTTGGCCAAGATTGGATCAAGAACAGGAGAATCTTTCACTCCCTTGTTGATCTCTAGGGTTTATTCAGTCAAAACCCTCAAAACCCCCAAGTACTATGGACTCTCTAGCTAAGAAGCCAGACATCAAAATATCAAACAACATAATGAGAGAATAGAAGCCCCCATCTCTGTTTTATACCCCTGTTCATCTTTTCTCTTCATGTGACTTTTACTCTACTTTTAATATTCCTTAATAAAATCACTTTCTTAATTAATTAACCTTTTTTCCTCAAAAAAATGATTTATTTGTTCTTATGGCTTCTCCGGCCACTAAAAGTCACTTCTCATCATCTTATCCTGTAGTGCTCTTCCTCCCGATTCTGATGAGCTATTACGCTAAGAGGTTTCTTCGAGTATTATGCCCAAAATGACCTCAGTGAATTTAATTAAAATATGGTCCATAATAACTCAAAATTACAGAAATCGTCGGAATGCAATGAAACCAAAGACAAGCTGTGTCTTGATGATGAAATATGATGAACGATGCAAGTCAGGCCCAATAAAACCTCTCAATATCTCCTGAACTCACTATCACCCCCATCTGGCTACTCTGACAGGCATCCCACTTTGTAACATAGAAACATCCAAAAATGGGGACATTACAGTCCTCCCTACTTGAATATTGCTTGTCCTCAAGCAATAACTGAATCAATCTATATACGATAACAGGGTCCCATATCCACCTGTGTGACATGTAGTACGCTCCCCTTAAGACATGGCCCCTCCAAGTGCTCACAACGCATGACACCCAAATGCTCCTGATGAGTAGAATGATTATGTGTAATAGATCCTCGGTAAAGTCCTCAAGGAACTGCTCCACTCGGATATCAACTCCATCAAACTTTTGATCAGAGTGACCTGTGAGAGGGGTGAGACTTTCTTATAGATTTTACCTTAGCCTTCTCAAACCCCCAGGTCATTGGGGACGTCTCCCTTGGGGTACTGTGATATACTCCTAAATAGAAAGAGGTTTCCTATTAAGGTGATAGTGATAGGTCATCCTCCTTTTACGCCAATTCAACATCCACTTGCCTTTGGCTTTGGGCAAGTACAAATTGCGCGATAACATTTTGGCGTTGTTTTCAGGGAACATTGAGTCAATTTTCCTCAAGACTACACTTTTTCGGTAAACCTTTTCTCAAAAGCCTTTATTTTACAAAACTTACCTGCCGACTCCATTGAGGGTGATCCCCTCATCCCTTTGATAGTTTCAAGAAAATTATCTGGCGACTCCACAAAGTTCAGGGTGGTATACCAACCCTCCCAAGTCCTTTAGAGGAAAACCTCCCCGAAACTCTCCTATAGTAAAATCATTATTTGGAGGCAATCTTCCTTTAAACACCATGTCTAGCGCAGGAACTTAGACTATTAATCCAAACTAAGCTAATATCCAGAAACAATGGTCATCCAAGCTTTTCAAACCGTTAGACATGACAAACATACCTAGATATCCTAGGCAAATGTACCCTAAGTATGAAAAATGGTTGCCTAAATTCACTGGTAATGACGTAGTCAATGATGAGGATCATATGAGCAACTTTTGGGCCTTCTTTCAACTTCATCCCATCAGTGATGATGCTGAAGATTTAGCTATGAAATTGTTCTTTGCTACCCTCCATGATGGCGCTAGACGATGGTACAATGGTCTCTCAGACGCTAGTATTAAAACCATGGATAAGTTGGAGGAAATATTCCTCAAACGATGGAGTGTCAAGGAAGACCCCAACATGTTGTTGATAAGGCTGAATAACATCACAAAACAAGAGAATGAAACTGTTAGGGAATTTCATGATAAATTTGAAAACTTAGTGCAAAAGATCCCAGTGCGCCATCATCCTTTAGATAGTTTCCTTCTCTTTCTTTACACCAAAGCCTTTATAGGACAGATGGGCTTTATCCTTAGAGATAAAGCCCCTAAAACAATCCAAGAAGCCCAAGAGGTAGCTACAAGGATTGAAGACAATCTATCATCATCTAGAGTTGAGCATTTCTTTGCCCCAAGAGTCAAAGTGGATGCTAAACCTAAGATAGTCCATAATGTTGAACCTACCTCAGATATTAGCGCTAGCTTAGCAAAGCTACAGTTGACTGTAGACGGCATGGTAAAAACCCAAGAGTTAATGATAAATAGGATTGTTAATTTGGAAAGAGCTCATCAACAAGCTCCTAGGGTTCCTTACAAAGGGCAATTCCAGAAAGGAACTCAAGTTTTTAGACCGAAAAATGATCAAGAAGTTCCTAATACTGTAGCCCCCGCAAACATGGTAGATGAAAATCCTTGGTGCATACAATGCAGAGACTCACATTGGGATCATGAATGTCCCCTGAACAATGGTGAACACGACCAAGTGAATATTGTCAATCATACCATTGAAGGTCCTCAATATTGCCTTAATGTCACACTTGAAGAACATCAAGAAGCATAAAGGAAGCAACCAGGAAGGCTAGGATGGAGGTGATAAATAAGCTTGATGAAGAGTCGAGAGAAAAGTTGAAGAAACAAGAATTCCAAGTGCACACTAGGCAAAACTGAATGCATCAACCTCTCTCTACTGGACCTGTAATTTCACAAACAAGACCTCCACCTATGAACATATTTCTTCCTAAAAATCCTCCCAAGACCGACAAGGTGGATTTGAATTTTGACTTTGAAGGTGCATTGGAAAAAATGCATGTAACCATTCCATTAAGGGAAGTCATCAAGGTCGCATCTGTAAAAGAAAGGTTCAATTTTTTTTTCAAAGTATCAGATGAGCCAATGGACCCTCCTATCATGTTACAAGTAGACCATTTTAGGGTTCAGTATGATGGACACCTGCCTTTCTTCATGACATTATTGGTTAATAACAAATGCCTTAACAATTGTATGCTTGATTCAGGAGCAGGTGCTAACATGATGTCTTTGAAGGTCATGGAGAAATTAGGCCTAAAGGCCGCACGACCTTATAGGAATGTGTGTGGTTTTGAATCCAGGCCCATACCCACTCATGGGGTAGTTGAAAATGTTGAAGTATGCCTTGGAAGATTCCCTGAGAGAGTGATCCCCATGGATATTGTGGTTGTGGATGTCCCGGATATATGGGGAATGCTGTTGTCCAGGAAGTTTGCTGCAATGTTGGGAGGCACCTTAGAAATGGATCTAACTTACATTAATGTGCCTATGAATAATGGGACAATAAGATGCCTCCCAAATGTGCTAATGGCCAAGGTCCATGTGCAAGAAATTGATAACGATGTTGAAACTAGCGAGACGCATGAGCCAATCAAGGAAAGCCTTACTGTATTTTTTCTTGAGGATTTTCCTTTCGCTTCAGAGGAAGACTTTGATAAAATACAATGGCCAAAGAAGGAAGAATACCAACAACTGTTAGACAAATACAAGGACAAAGAAGTTGGGACTGTCAAGTTATTAAAGAAAGGGGATGATGACATATGATCAGACTGACCCAGCAGGAAGTCTTCACAGCAGAATCCCACCCTCCTCCCTCAAAACAATATACTAGAGTTGTACAAGAAACAGTCAAGTTCAAAACAAAGGATTACCAAGAGGGAGATACGGTTTGGATGTGGGATACAGAAAGGGGTGAGCCTACTAATGTTAAAGGGAATGCATAGTTTTGGCTTGGACCTTTTAGAGTCGGAATGAAGTCAGTCAATGATGCCTACTATCTATCCACGTTGGAAGGAAGAAGACGTCCATTACCGGTTAGTGGACACCTCCTCAAACCCCATCAGGAGGCAAAGACTTGAATTCACAGGTAAGTACAGGTAAGTATGTAGGCATTTGCATTCATTGTATATACCATCTACATATCATGCTAGAGTAGTGTAGTTGTAGTTTCATTTCCATTTGTATATATATGCTTGCTTAATTTTATTTCATTGTATCATATATAAGCCAGGGGTGATATCACCACCCCAAAAGATTACTAATTATTTTTGTTAAGATCTAGCAAATTACAAGTCATGCCAGAGATGTTGAGGTTCACATGCGCTCTACGGTGAGCACATGTCCCTAAGTTGGAGCCAGATGTTATCCCCTATCCTAAGGATAACTAAGTAGATTATGTCTTGAGGCCCACAGGTCCTAGACATGGAATACCAAGAGCCATATGACTTGAGCTTGGCCCCGGAGGGCCCATCTTTTCTTCAGTTCATCCTATCTATCAGCAGCAGTAGCATCCATCCCATCGGCCTGATTCTGAAGTAGCAGTGGGTCTTTCTCCATGAGGTAATGAGTCTGGGTATCATGGTATGTGTCACTCTGATTTTCAAAGAATTTGAATATGTGCACTGAACTCTCTTTTGTTTCATGACGTTTGCTTGGAAATTATGCTCTTTAACTTTTTCATACCTAGGGGGGTGAAAGAGTGCCCTAGTAAGTTGGTTCCCTTAGGTATGAGTTGCCACTAGGTCGGTCTATGAAAGGTCATCGTCCATTCCTTCCATACTTACCACTTTTCATCATTGTCCCTCTCATCTTCCCCTACCTTGGTTTGGGCATTGGGTTTACCAAACTAGTAAGGGTTGTGCCTTACCTTGTGGGAAGAAGGGGCTAAAGGCCCAGAGGGTAAAAGTAGCTGCCAAAACTTAAAAGCCAAAATGAAACCTTGAGATGCTTCGCCTAGGGATTCCCGAGAAAGCAATAAATGGCTTCTTAGCAAGAAAAGGGGACTCGTAAAATAAAATAAAACTCAAGATCTAGTTGGTGGATGGGAGGTCTCATCATGAGCCGACCTATTAGGTCCATGGGCATGTATCGGTATGACACTACCATCCATCTGGTCACCAAACCAGGGTAGTGGCTCTTGGTGGCATAGCCAAGAGAAAGGTGGTCTCATCACAAGCCACCCTTCTCATTTCCGTGAAGTGCTTGTGGGTAACATTGTCACCACTGGTCAACATGCCAGGACAATGTCCTCCAGCTATTCTCTTGAAACGAAAAAGCAATAAGACAAAGAAGAAAAGACACTGAATGGGCTAAGAAACAAGTGCATCCATGACAAGGTGCAACTCGCCCTCTACAGAGGCACCCACAGGTAAGACCTACATTTCCCAGTTATCACTGCACCCCTTGCCCAAACATTCCCTACACCATTTCATACACCTACATGACCTAGATTGGTCTTCACCCGAAACTTAAGGAAGATTAGCCCAATAGGACATCCTGAGACCCTCTCCAAACCTGGCTTGTTAAACTACATAACGTCTTTGAGCATTTGTCTGGGGAAAGGGGGGTTTGATGCACATGTTTGGGTAATTTGATTATTAGACGTGATTGACATTGCTATGATCCCTGTGACTTATGAGCACATGGAGGGCGAACTTGTTATTGCAGGACTATGCCCGGTGGATAGGTACATATGGGGAGATGATTAGGTCGGACCTCCATGGGGAAAAAAGGCCACCAGATAGATGTTGTGACCCCAACCAAGGGTAGAGAGACACCAGAGGCTTACACCAGAGAAAAAGAAGGACGTTCCACCAGAGACACTTTGGCAGGCCTGGACCTAGGGGGATCTTGCTCTCCCCCCTGAATGTTGGCCTTGGGAGGCCCATAACGTCACCCTTGTTACCCTAGACATCAGCCAACGTCAGATGAACATAATGGAGGCAATTGTGTGCTAGGTGACACGTGTGGCATCATCCGAAGGCCTTGGAAGGCCTAACTTTACGCTCATGGAGCCTGACGTCCCACTCATGAGGCCCAACGTCACCCTAGGAGGACATGATGTCACCTCTATTGCACATTTTAGGGTTTAATTCTTTGAATTTATGTAAAAGTTGGATTTTTGATGTAATTTGGCCATGTCGACCTTTTCTGACCTTAAATTTAATTAAAGGTCATTGATATTGTATAAATAGAGAGCTAAAACTTTCATCTTTTCATCATCTTTCACTCACACAAGTGTGAGGTCTGAAATTCGACCCTCTTTAAGGGTACTTGGCTGAAATTAAGTGGTGCACAACTTCTTGGAGAGGCTATTCTTGGTGTATTTTGGCATTTTTTCATGGTGGAAAGTCTTCAACTAGGGTTTGTTGCTAGATTTTTCTTGATGAAGTAAGTAAATATGCAATTCTTCATTTATTTTTGAATGGTAATGGTAAATTTGCTTGCTCATATCGAAGATTATGAAATTGCTAGTTTCAAACCCTAGGGGAGAAGCATATGTTACTATCGTTTTCCTTATAATTTTCAACCTACTTGAAATTGCTAGAAAACACTTCTTTTTGAGGTATACACTAGAGCCCTACCTTTGTAGCACTCTAGTATCATCACTTCATTTGCTTCATACATTTTACTTCACATTTAATCTAAGGAAGAAGGAAATCGCTAGGGCCTAAGGTTACTTACTTTCTAGCAATCTTTTCTTCTAGGGTTTAGACATTGAGGCCTTAGGTTACTAACACCTCAATCATCTCATCCCTCCCTTTAGGTTATCTATTATCATTGTTGTTTTCCTCTAAGAGTTGCCGCTGCTAACCTTGACTCCATTACCCTAAAAGGCACTAGTACACTTCTCACAAGTGATTGATTGACCAAACAACTCTTAAACTATCTTCCCTAAGACTTCTACTAACTTCAAGCTAGACTAACTCACTAACTAATTTGCTGATGTTGCAAAAGATTGCTACAGCCATCTATAACAGCAACAAATTCATCCTAAAAGCAAGATAAAAAGCTGATTAGACATTGCCATAATTGCTTCTGACAACTATTATCATTCTAACAACTTAAGGCTATTATTTCTTGTCATTCTTAAAGCATTATTGAGGCATAATTGTTGTAGCTGTTGCTAAATATTCATTGCTGTTATAATATTTATATTGCTTCAGTTCTATATCAGCTTGTTTATCTTTCAGAAGTTTATAGTTGTATGAAGCATTGACATCATATGGTACTTGCGAATTGCATTTCTTTTCTACTTGTTGTCTTGTTCTGGGCAGGTACACTTAATTTATCTTTTGCTTCATCTCAGTAAAACTTTAGAACTTTTGATCAGAGTGACCTGTGAGAGGGGTGGGACTTTCTTATAGCTTTTACCTTAGCCTTCTCAAACCCCCAGGTCACTGGGGATGTCTCCCCTGGGGTATTGCAATATACTCCTAAATAGAAAGAGGTTTCTATTAAGGTGACAGTGATAGGTCATCCTCCTTTTTACGCCAATTCAGCATCCACTTGCCTTTGGCTTTGGGCAAGTACAAATTACGCACTAGTCCACTCCTCACAAGTGATTGATTGACCAAACAGCTCTTAAACTATCTTCCCGAAGACTTCTACTAACTTCTAGCTAGACTAACTCACTAACTAATTTGCTGTTGTTGCAAAAAATTGCTACAACCATCTATAACAGTAGCAAATTCATCCTAAAAGCAAGATAAAAAGCTGATTAGACATTGCTATAATTGCTTTTGACAACTATTATCATTCTAACAACTTAAGGCTATTATTTCTTGTCATTCTTAAAGCATTATTGAGGCATAATGTAGTTGTTGCTAAATATTCATTGTTATAAATATTTATATTGCTTCAGTTTTATATCAGCTTGTTTATATTTCATAAGTTTATAGTTTTATGAAGCATTGACATCATATGGTACTTGCAAATTGCATTTCTTTTCTACTTGTTGTCTTGTTCTGGGCAGGTACACTGAATTTATCTTTTGCTTCATATCAGTAAAACATTGGAACTTTTGATCAAAGTGACCTGTGAGAGGGGTGGGACTTTCTTATGGATTTTACCTTAGCCTTCTCAAACACCCAGGTCACCGGGGACGTCTCCCCTGGGGTACTGCGATAAACTCCTAAATAGAAAGAGGTTTCCTATTAAGGTGGCAATGATAGGTCATCCTCCTTGTTACGCCAATTCAACATCCACTTGCCTTTGGATTTGGGCAAGTACAAATTGTGCGATAACATTATGTTGAGCATGCACAAGTAGTGCTAGAATCTACCCAATCAAGAAGAGTAACATAAGTTGAAATTAAAATTTGTAAATACACAAAATTTGGACTAACAAACACTTCATATATAGATAAAAGATGAAGTACATGTACATACCAACAACTTATCACAAGTTGGTACAAGTCAAGCTCTTCAAATCTTGGCTAAGGACACCATAATAAAATCCTAGCCACCAACTCCTAGCTAGGACACTCCACCAAAAATCCTCGACAAGTTAGCATACACATCGGCAGGCCCTCCTTGGCACCACACTTGCATCCCTTGAGTGCACAAGAATGTCTCCTCCTCTCTCCTCCATAACAAGCACACCAAATAGCACTGGGGTTTCCAAAAGCCATGAAACCCTAGTCTTCGCTCACAAGAGTTACAAGATAAAATGCTTCCTTTGTTCCTCTAGGGTTTATACCAAATGCTAGCTTTCTTTGTCTACTTTGGACAAAATCCTAACCTTGGTCCTTTTTTCAAATTTTGTGAAGAACCATAGCACCCTAGACAAAGAGAGAAAATAGACATGAAGAAGAGTACAAGAAGACAAGTTGGCCCTAGTTCTCACATCTCTAACTTAAGCATGCTTGTACATGAGTGAATGAGTACAAGTTATGAAAATACTCTCTCCTCCCTTTATTTATATGAAAGTGAGGGAGGCCAACAGTCATAAGGTGGATCAAGTCCACAACAAGCAACTTAACTCTACACAAGATACGCCCACATGTGGAGCACTCCAACTCTAGGTGACACATGTCAAGCTCCAAGGCATGCATATCCAACAAGCAAGGTTCCAAGGCTGAAAGCTCCTCAAGAAGGGTCTAATGGTCAACCTCCACAAGTCTCGAAAGCTCCAATGCTACCTCCTAAGGTATGTGTACCTCCGAGTCCACCGCACCTACATGATCACTCTTCAACCCAAGCATCTTAAAGTCAAGTACAAGGCTCCATCCAAGCAACCAAGGGTTCCCATCTCATCTAGGGCTCAATGCCCTCCTCCAAATTTTCATTGCTCCTCCTCCAAGGTAAGTCATCATCCCAAGCAAGCAACCAACCTCCATGTATGTGCCCCATGAAGAAAGCCAGTAAGCCACATAGGTCTCCAACTCCCTAAGGAAGTGTGCCACATAGGCATCCAGTTAAGGCATAGCAATGCAAGAGTAAGTTATCTCCAATGTGTATATCCATCACAGAACAACCAGGGGTAATCAACACACCATGCACCTCACATGACATGAAACACCCCCAAGCATGGTGTAAACACTTTCAGAATAGCATCAAAAGCTAACAACTTTACTGTATATCGTAATTTACGCTAATATTACATACTCTCCCATATGTTTTTTTTGTCTCAAACGATTTTAGCATAATTTTATGAGTTTTTCATCTCTAGTGCTTTTGTATCTTTCGTGTTCGGTAGTTATGGATGGAACAATTTGTACCAAGTAGCTTATGATGCTCCTACTACAATCAAGTGTGGCTTCTTCTAGAATGTCTAGGCCTCATTTGCATCTTGTTAGAACATTCAGGAACACTTATTCTATTTTTCACATTGAGCTTCTAGGCTTTTTTAATGCCCTTTTTGTTTAAGGATTTTGGATCTATTAGCACATTGGTATGGATTCCTCTTACATGATTAGTTTCATTTAGTGGGTAAAGCTTCTTTAATGTTTGGCGTTGTGGGACGCTAATTATAAGGTTTTTTCTTTGTTTACAAGAGAGTTTACAAAGTTCATTATGTTTCCATGATAATTAGATGATTAGTACTTTTTATTTTTTTAAGCATACTAATCTTTTTTCCTATAGTGATTAGCCTTGGCTTTGAAGTTCACAATTATTTGTTGTTAATTTCATCTTTTCCTCTATTATTTTATTTGCTTTGTAGAGATCTAAAGGTAAGCCATTGCGTGGTTATGAAGATGAGAAGTTTTCTTTTGTTGTTCTACGACGTGGACAACGACCAGAGTAAGATTTTTTTGGGTTAATCTTATCTTGAGATGTTTAGTTTAGATTTTTAGTTTTGT
>SNQJ01S0198005.1:0-15087 GCA_010110895.2 Picea sitchensis
TCCTCTATCTCCAAGGTCATTCTCAGAACTCATATTTTTCTACAATGTGCCTTAAATGAAGCCATATACCTTCTTTGACTTATCAACCAATCCTTGAATCTATGTAAGAGGTTGGTGGGGAAAGTATTTTCACATAATAATGAAAGCATGGGTTGAGTACAATCTTCATGCCATGGGAAGTGTAAGAGTCCTACATTATTCTAGTTATAGGTAATGTCATCCATCATTTCACCCAATGATATCATTGTCATTGACAACATTGTGGGAAACACTCTAACATTAATTCTCTACACATTTCATGTTTTATTCTCCATTTCCAACCCATACCAATTTGGAAATTAACCAAAATCAACATAAAGAAGAGGAAAATTGTAGACTTTGGATGAAATATAGTGGTTGTAGGTGAGAATATAGGATAGGGAAGATAACAATTCATCATTCACTATCCATTATATACTCTTTATATCCTTGAGAGACAAATATAGTTATTTTAGGAAATTATTAGAAAGAATACAATAGATCAAGCTCTTTCTATCCATACTAAAGAGAACTAGAGAGAATAATATATCTAAGGGACCATGAAGTACATAAAGTGACTATATTCCTTATGTTGCATGTTGTAGTGGAAGATAGTTCCTTATCTATCGCAGGTGTTATCGCCTTGTAAATTCTCCAGAGGTTGTTAAGAGGTAGAAATAATTTATCAGAGGTAACCTTATCCAACCACTTCGAAACTGGGATCTAGCCCTTCCAGTTTCAGAGAGGGATATCTCTGCAAGATTTATCTTTGTTTCAGGTTTCAGATTTTAGGCTAGTTAAATGAATAGACAATGTCCTTTTTTTATTTTTTTATTTTAAAGATGGCTGAAATACAAATCACGCATCCATTGGGATATGGGGTCTATATTATAAAACTTGAGATCAAAGAACAACTTTTTAAAGGATACTTTCACAGGGCAGGATAATGAAATCTACTGGATTCTTTAGGAATAAAAAGATGGATAGCAGAAAGATGAGATAAACACTAAGAATAAAGAAGCATTTAATAATTTCTTTATCCTATTGTTAGAAGACAAACAATAAGATCTTTTGAAAGTCGTAAACAAAGTATATGAAATAAGTTCTGCAACTTGACTCCTTGTAAAGGACCAGAGAAGAAAATATATGTGATTATGAAGATAGAAAAACCATTAACAATGAAAAGAACACATCACCAATAGTTAACATGCATGAATCCTATGAAAATCTCTCTTTTATTACTGGTAGATCCCTTGATAAAAATTACAGTGCTTCAGCTTGCTTGGGCGTGAGATCAACCCTCAATACTTCGAAGCTTGAAGTATTTATAATCAAAAGTTACAACGATCCTGTCATAAATGACCAGGTCGTGAAATATGCTAAATCTAACCAACTAAATAACATAATACAAAAATATAGCAATTGCTGATGATATGTCGAAACTTCATGTTGATTTTTCTGGGACGATCGTTGGTGAGTCATTCACATGAATTTGGATGCTGCACATGATGACTTAGATAATACATGTCATATATCATTCGATTAAGTTGCACAGATCCTCCCACCTTTGTTGACTGGGTGTGGTGACTTTGATCATTCTCCAGTAGATCTCATCCACTTCTGTATACTTGGAAAATTTTGGCTTGACAGTAAAAATATACTTGATCTCATGCTGTATACTGAGGTCTGGCTGCAAGGTTTCTAAGAACACCTTGCCTGTAATACTGCCCTGTATTCCCGAGAACTTGGAAATGTCCTTCACCACCATGGAAATCTTGTGCTTGTAGTCAGATAAGGTCATTAGCTTATCGTTCAAAACCAACCAACTAGGAAAACCTTTCTTTTGCAAGGCATCAATTTTGCTGAAAATGTTTTGAACTACGACGCCCATGTTCTGGACTTTCTCCTCTAGCTGCAACATCAACCCCCTTTTGGTTAGAATTCTCTTGACTTTGAGGATGGTTTTGGTCCTGTCTTCGATTTGTAGGTCTTCTATCTCTTCTCTGGTCTTTGAATTTAGAAATCAAATGATTTCATTTGCTTCAGTGGGCATGTCCCCCATCTCTCTTTTTATCTTATCAATGGCATGTCTGCTCCTCAATACTAGTTCATTTTGTTCGAACATGATTTGCACCATAGGCCAAATATCCTTTATGGACTCAAAGATATCCATCCAAATCTTCTCCTTAGCTTAGAAAAGTGTTTTTCCCACCACTGTTTGCTTTTGCATCTGCTGTAGTTCCTGTTTGAGTTTTTTCGTTGTTTTCTTTTCGATTTGGAAACTCGTCTGGTAAGAGATCTTGAGATCTTGAAGACTTTCAACCTCCATTTTTAGTCTACTAATCTCCATTTCCTAAGAGTTCATTTCCTCCATTGAATTTTATAGTTCTACTGTCTTTTCCAGAGCTGACAGTGGAGTGTCTGACAAAATATCTGCTGTGGAGGTTGTTGCTACAGTTGCGGTACTAACTCCTGAAAGTGGAACCGCACACAATGGAATTACTTCCATGGGTGTTGATTTTTATTTCTCTTTCACCAGTCGTTCCATCTCTGCTTCCATTTCTTTTAATTGCGCGTTCTGTTCCATAATCAGCTTGAGCATTTCATCCTTTTCACCTTCCATTTCGACTATCTCCTTTCCCTATGAGTCTTCTATAGGTGGAAATTTCAATTGATTTCTTAGGGATTCTATGTTAGCATTCTTCTTCTTTACCATCGCCTCCGCCGCTTTTACGTTTGATGGGTCATATCCAATCTTGAGCACCAACTCTTCCAAAGATTTAATTCTGTTGTCCTTAGCGAAGGATGATGTCTTCTCTAGCTTCAATTGCGTCTAAACATTGTTTAGAGAAACTTGTAATTTAGCAGAAGTATAAGAAACATTTTCCAAAGTGTAGAATACCATTTCCCCAGTCTGTCGATGTAGGTCCATTTGATCAGCTGGGTGTACATCTTTGGTGTTGAATTCAAAAGTTGCTCTCTTGTAATTGGCGATCACCTTAGGGTTGGGCACTTATGCTTGTAAGAAATCCATATGCATCTTGCCTTTCTCTGTATCGAATGAAGACAAATGTCTGTGATGTGCCATGGATGTTTGCTTCAAGAAATGAGCATAGGTGCTACTTGTCAACATCTGATTCTTCTTTTTTATCATATAATATTTCTCGAAAACACTCAGTTTTGCACCTCCTTGATTTGGCGGATTGACCAGTGAAATATTAGTTTGCTTCTTGGATGAAGAAGTAGAAATGATCTGCTGACTGCTTGTGATAAGAGGTGATTCATCATCCTTCGTAGTTATGATGGGTGATGTTTCCTTTTCACCAGTCGTCTCAGCCGTATGATTGGATTTATACTTCTTGGTGTATATCCAAAACTCCTCAGCTGAGACTTCGGTGACAGGAGAAGAATTATCCTTTTTGGGTCTTTTCTCTTTAGGGATCTGCGGTGTATTTGTTTGAGAGATAATAATTTGAGGAGACTACAGCTCTACCTCTTCCAAAGTGTTCTCCTCCCACTCCGTTTGATTCACAAATTTATCTATCTTTGGCTTGGGTGCATGAACATACAGGATATTTTTGTTGTTCACTCTCATATCTTTAATGGTTCCCCATGGATCATAGTGCCACAGGAAGATTGTGTCAAACTTGATTTCCCTGAAAATTTTATCTGCCTCTTCCCCGACAGCTCAGTTATTGCAGATAAAGGACCCTATCTTCCACTTGATCCTCAACTGTTGTTTCTTCTCCAGAGACATGAAATGTATGTCATCCAAATTTATCATTTGTCTTATATACTCAAGAGAAAATATCCTCACCGAAAAATACTTGGGTATCTTAAATGGAGCTAGCTCACACCTGTATACTCTGATTTCTGTGTAGTTCTGATACAGGTACCAATCTCCCTTTTTTGCGAGGTCCGAGAGGTGTGAAATTCTCCGGATCTCTTAATTTATCCTGGGCTCATGCCTACCACTAAGCATGATCACCACAGGATGGTAGAACTGCTCGATGAATTGTTTGAAGTTGAACTTTGTCGAGTTCCTTCTTAGCAATGAGGTCCAAGATGTTATTGCCTGCGGTTTGTCGTCCTTGTCCATTTTCTGCATCGAGAAGGAGAACCTTTCTGCCTGAAAGAAGATGAACATGTAATCTAGTATCAAGGAATACCGGAACATGCCCTTTGTGGCAAATATTGAAAGCTAATCATGGATGTTATTTGCCAGAAAAGTGTTGTAGTCGAACTGGATGATAGCTTTTTCCTCAGCTGAAAAAATGGATAGGAAACCCAATATAGGTTTGTCTACCCATTCGTCCAAAAAATAGCCAAGTAGAGAACAAAATGATGAAATCACTTGGTTTCCCCTTTTTGAGAACAGGGAAGAATTGTATGGGGGATTTGTCTTGGGGAGCTGGGCATCCCGAGGGAGGAAAAGCTCAAAAATTTGGGCTCTTTGGAGAAAAGACAGGTCTTGGTACAACTCTGTTAGGATTTCAAGGTTGAAAGGGGAGGCAGATTCTGCTTTAGATATCTATAGCATCTCATCAATGGCGTCTGGCATGATAAAGAAAAGAGTTTCTCTAGATGAAGAAACTATGGTTCTCTGGTCAGGGAGGTAATGAGATTCACATTTTAGAGTGAATTTAGGGAAGTGGTGGACTTGGGGAAATAGATAAAGAGGAAGGATGGACTCCCAGAGCCCGATTTCATCGCTTTGGTCTATGAATGTGTCCTTCAACCATGACTGTAAATCCGCGAAATCAAATTCGCACTTTGTCTTTGAGATTAAGTAATCCTTGTCGACTAATGGGATTCTGTCAAGGTCAACAAGAGGTGAGAGGAATGGATTTTCCTTGGCCTCTTCTCTTTTAAAC
Source organism: Picea sitchensis (assembly GCA_010110895.2). Lineage (NCBI taxonomy): Eukaryota > Viridiplantae > Streptophyta > Pinopsida > Pinales > Pinaceae > Picea > Picea sitchensis. The sequence goes on from SNQJ01S0198005.1 coordinate 4,893, forward strand.
TTTGGCACCATTATTGCGAAAATACATGCAATTTAAACACAAAACATTAACGGGTAATGGCTGTGGTTGGATCAAAATATGGATCAATGAAGTGGAAAGAATTTGTCTGGTGTGAAGAGAAAATGAGCAGTGTGAAATGGTGGAAACAAGGATATTTTTGAGTGAACGGGTATCCGTTTGAGCGCAGGTAACAGGTCCGCAGGCTAACAGATATGTTAGCCTGTAGTAAATGGCCAACCTGTTGTTTGAAGTGTGAGATAGTAGGTAAAGGATGGATGACAGGTACGACAGGGTGATGTGGGAGATGCTGATTGGGGGAAAGGTAAGTGTGAGGTGACTTGTAACGAGTGACTAGAGGGAGTGAGCTGACAAAGTTATGAGATGAGACATGCAGGGGAGGTAATGAGGTGTGATGTCACTAGGAGGCGGTGGTATGTTAGAAAGGTGGTAAATGGTAAATGGTTTTGGAGCGGGGGAGTTCTGGTGCAATAGATTCCTGCCATGTTAGAGTAGGGGGCCCGCCAGAAAACTATTTCATTCTAGACCCCCCCCATCGTTAAAAGAAGAATGGTCAGCGAAGTCTGAAAAGTATTGTTAGCCATCCATCCATGCACCCGCTGCTGGACCGTAGAACTGAGCACTTCCTTTAACGAACTTTCCAGACCCCCCCACCATTTAAGGCATAACAATCGAGAGGGTCCAGAATTATATCTCAGTCGTAGATCTGGGTGCCAACTCCTCAACCGTTCAGATGTGAATTCTTGTTACTCATCATTCCTGACCCCCCCCCAACCGTTAAAGGCAGAACAATCGAGGGGTCCGGAAAAACTTGTTGAGCATAGATCTAAACACCAGTGTCTCAGCCATTCATCTGTGCACTCTCTTTAATCTGCCAGCGCAAAATCATATTTGCAGTGGGTTTTCTTAGCTTTCCCTTCTTTTGTTGCCATGGGGGTCTGGAAACATACTTTCAAACTTCAAAGATATGAATCAACATCGATCAGCATGCATGTTTTATTGAAATCAAGACAACTAACCTATGCTCTAACCTAAGTTCTAACCTACTTCCCTATGACATTTAGCCCAGATTAAACTGTTGGACTAAGAAATTACTCCACCTTAGGGTTATTTGACCAAAATTAGGCAGTTTGGTCAAATTTATTCACTAGCTAGCCTATCTACTTGGCCAAGATTAAACAATTTAACCAAGCTTATTCATTAATCCTATCAACATCAATTTAAAATGACTTGGCCATGCTTAGACTGTATGGATCAACTTGGCCATGCTTAGACTGTATGGATCAAGCCATTGTTATTGCATGGGGCTTTATTTAATTTATTTTATACCTCTTTTATTCTTTTCTCATTTTTTTTTCTTTCTTTTTCAGAATGCAGTAATCTCTGCAAGTCAAAAACACTAAAGGGACAAAAATACAATCAACAGTTGATCCTATAAATTATAGGGTTATAACAGTGGCTCCACCCGGGGATGGTATCCTCCTTGCGAGATGCCAAGAATCCTTCTTCTTGTGGCCTTGAAGAATTTCTTCTAGAGCTTTTTCTGTTATTTGACTTGCTTTATTTCGAAAATTTTGATGACATTTTCAGTGTCTTAGGGCCTTCTCCATGGGCTTCAAACACCTGAACAAAAAACACCTACACCTAAAAGACTTGTAAAATAAATGATATATACAATGGAATGGAATGGTGATCTCTCTACTGAGGTGGCAAGTAATGCTTCAACATCCTACCATTTATGGGTCGCCCTGGCGGGTTTGATCCATCACTATTAGCAAGTAGAAAAAGATTATTTCCTCTGAAGGCCTGACTGGTGTAGGGACACTTCCACAAGATATCAAAATTTCCATGTTTACCTTTATATTCATTTATGGAGTCGCACCTCAAAACTAGATCACCTAATTCAAAGTTATCCTCTTTGGTTCTCTTGTCATAAATCTTTTTAATATTTTCCTGGATCACTTGAGTTCTGTTGTAAACTTCTTCTCTGGATTGCATTAGGTGGATTATTTGATTTATTCTTCGTTGAACATCGTTTGTTTCTTCTTGTGTTTCTTGAAATAGTTTCATGACCAAAACTCCTAATGAAAGGGGAAAAATTGCCTCGATGCCATACACCAACAGGTATGGAGACATACCAATCGATCTTTTGGTGCTAATTCTGTCAGCCCAGAGTGCGAAAACCAACTTATTATGCCATGATTTTTTGTTTTCCTGTAGTGTCTTTCTGAGGATGTTCACCAGACTTTTGTTAGAAGACTAAGCTAGCCCATTTACCTATGAATAATAATCCATCAAATGTCCCAAATTAATATGATATTGATTACAAAAATCTATGAGCCTTTTGGATCTGAAAGCCACTGCATTGTCAGCTATAATTTTTCTGGGGCATCCAAAATGAGACAAAATGTTAGTTTCTAAAAACATGATGATGATAGAGCTAGTAGCTTTCCTGCATGGTACAACCTCGATCCACTTGGTGAAGTAGGCTGTGGTTGTGAGGATCCATCTATGTTGGCCCAAAGAGGGAGGATGTACTTCACTAATGAATTCTATCCCCCATTGTTGGAAAGGAGATTCAATAGAGATGGGTTTCATTGGGAGGGGCAAAAGCTTCATTTTACCTTCAAAAATCTAACACTGGTGGCAAGAAGTAACCTTATAATGAATGTCAAAAAACAGAGTAGGCCAGTAAAATCCAGCTCTCAGAATCTTGTTAGCTGTGGTCTTCCAGCTCAGGTGCCCACCACAGTCTCCTGCATGAAAATATTGAATAATTTTGTCAGCTTCATCTTTTAACAAGCAATTAAGCAAGATACCACCAGGATATTTCCAATGGAGATTTCCTTCCATAATACAAAATTTCAATTCTTTCAATATAATAAATCTAGCTTTGGTCTTATTCAAACCTGGAGGAGCCTGTAAATTGTGGAGTACAAAAATGAGGTTTGCGTACCAAGGGGAATTTAAGAATGACTCTTCTATGTTTGGAGTCGCCTGCTCTTTCGGTTTGTCTACTGTAGACAAAAAGTTAATATCTAAAGTATGAAAATTAGACTTAGCCATCCGTTTGGCCATACCCTATCCTTTGATCATTTTAGTAGGTTTTATTTCAATGTCGTATTCTAGAATGACCGTAATCAATTTTCCTCTTCTGCCATCCGCATTATCCTGGGTCAAAATATCTTTGACCACTGTGTTTGGGATGTATGCAATTATGTGAGAGTGGAGAATATACACCATAAAATATTTTATAGCCTTTATTAGAGCGAAGTCTTGTTTCTCCATAATGTTATAATTCAAAGCTGCATCTCTTAAAGCTTTGCTGAAAAAGGCTATGGGTTTCTCGTACCCTTCATTGTTTTTCTGTAACAATACTGCTGCTATAGTGTGCTCAGATGCGAAAGAGAAAAGATAAAAGTCTTTGGTATAGTCTGGGCTAATCAAAACTGGGGCTTGGGTGAGAGCATGTTTCACCTTCTCAAATGACTGTTTGGACTCGACGTTCCATTTGATTTTTGTGTCTTTTTTCAACATATTGGTAATATTCCTGAGAAGCTCGACCAAGTTTGGTATGAATCTTCTAAGGAAATTTATTTTTCCAATGAAATATTGCAGTTCTTTGATGTTCCTAGGGTGTTCCACCTTCTGGATAGCTTCTATCTTGCTAGGATCTATTTTAATTCCTTCTTTTGAGATTATGTGTCCCAACAGTTTACCTTCCTCTAACCCAAAAAGGCGTTTCTTAGGATTTAATGAAATCTCGAATTTCCTGCACTTCTCAAACACACATCTGAGGTGGAGCAAATGTTCTTCGTCAGATTTGGAGTAAACAGTTACATCATCCAGATAAATGACTATAAATTTCTCAGTCTCATCCACAAAGGTAATATCCATTGCTCTTTGGAAAGTATCCCCAGTGTTCATCAGACCGAAAGTCATCTTCACATACATGAAGGTTCCCTAGGGTGTGGTAAAGGTTGTCTTCTCTTGATCTTCTGGATGGACCAGAACTTGGTTGTAACCAGAGAAACTGTCTAGTAAGGAGATCCTACTAGATCCGACCACCCTTTGTAAAATATGGTCCATTTTGGGTAAATGGTAATTGTCTTTGAGGGAGACTTTGTTCAGATTTCTGAAATCTATACAGAACCCGATCTTGCCAGTTTTCTTCCTGGTTGGAACTAGATTTGAAACCCATTTGGAAAATCTCAAAGGGACTATAATATTGGAATCATACATCTTTTTGATTTCTTTCTCTATCATGGGAAGCAACTTGGGATTAATTCTCCTAAGTTTCTTCCTGAAAGGTTTGTGTTCTTCTTTTATAGGAATCAGATGTTGTATGATGCTTGTGTCATAGGATTTTAAGTCCTCATAGTCCCAGGCGAAAACATCTATATATTCCTTAAAAAGTTCAATGTATTTTCTTTTTTTCTCTGGTGGCATGGATTTAGACAGTTTTATCATTTTGGGGTTTTCTTCTGTTCCTATGTTACAGTCTTTGACCTCTTTACCGCTAGCTTCAATTTTTCATTTTTTGGCCACATCGTTAAAATCAAACAAGTATTCCAACGGAACTAAACCTCTAAGTAACACATTATTTTTCAACTGCAATATATCAAAATCTACATCATTTTCATTGATTTCTTCAACATCTATTCTATTTACACTGCCATTCTCAAAAACAAATTTATTTACAAATTCTTCATCCTGTTCTAAATCTATGTTTGTACATTCGAAATCATTTTTACATTGTAGGAAATCTTCAATTTGATCATCATTTCCAAATACCTGTCAATATTTGATGTTGTCAGGAATGGTGGGTCTGCACTTCACCTCCACTGTGTACTTGTGAATGGGACAAAAAGGGATTTTAAAGGTAACTACTGACGTAGTCAGTCCATCTGCGAGTATATTTTGTCCTCTAGGCATCACCTGCAAATCAATCTCAGTAAAGCATTGGAGAGCATCTAAAACAACATTTCTATAGGCTCTAAGTCTGGGATGTTTTGCTACACACTCACCTTTTATTTGCTTAATAATTAATTCAGAATCACCCTTACCATTATCTACTTAGCACCAACTTTCTTCAATAATTTCAGGACGAGCATTAAAGCCTTGTACTCGGCTATGTTGTTAGTACATTAAAAGTTCAGTTTATAGGAATGATTCTTGGAGTACTTTGATCTGTGGTTATGCATCCACACTCCAGCTCCAGCTCCTTCTTTACTCACAACACCATCAAAGTCCATGCTCCAGAAGTTTGCTAGCAATTCCTCATTTTCTTCAACCATGGGTTTTCTTACTTCGACAACTGCTTTATCATCCTTTGGATCAGGTGCATCATCTTCCAGTTGTGCGATTTGTTCTTCAAGATCACCATCGTTATATAGAATAAAAGAATACAGGTTAGAGTGTGCAGAATATAGTGGGTAATTGTGTGGATTTTCCTGACTACTGACCATATACTTCATCAGTGTTTCCCTATAAAGTATTCTCTGTTGACCGAAAATCGGAATGGTGGCATAGGACATATCTAGCCACAGGGTTCCTCTCAATTTAGCTCCCCAAGACCTTGATAGCAACATACCATACTTGGGGGGAATGTCTGCCACGGCGATGTCCATCACTAAACTTTTTGTCGGGATTTGAGCCAAGGTGATACATAAGTCTTTAATCATGCCTATACATTTGACCTTGCTGGAGTCGAAAGAATGCAAATATTTGTAAGGTTTGGTGACCTCGAGTCCCAAATTTTCCATCACAACTTTGGGAATTAGGTTGTGAGAGGCACCCGAATCCAGCATAGCGTTGTGCAATATCAGATCATGGATATTTAGGCTGATGTAAAAAGGGGCCACGATGCCATTATCAGTTTGACCGTCAACTTCATGACCAAACATGAGCTCAGGCTAGTCATCAACAAGGTTTACTGTGTCATAGTGGAGTATAGATCCTACATTGAAGGCTTTGGTATCCATATCAGGTTCGATACTTAAAGCTTTTATCACCTGAGACTTGTAAGCATTCTTATTCATCAAATTGAAGAGGGGAATGGGAATCTTCAATTTTGCTAGTTCCCCTTCAAGGCTGAAAAGAGAGGTGGTTTTGTTTAAACTTTGTACTTCTGATTTATCGATAGAAACTTTGTGGACATGTGCACCTTTTTGAATGGTTGATGAAACTTCTGTCTGACTTGTTCTCTTAAGAATTTCTGGAGTTTTTTGCGCAAAAGATTCAACGTCATTACGCCCAAGGGATTTCTTGGGAGGATTTTCTGAGGTTTTCTTGGTTTCAACAACCTTCTTTAGAGAATTCTCGTTAGTCTTCTTACTCCTCAAGTTATATTTCCTGTGAACCTCCATTATAGCATTCTCAAAGGATTGCTGTTCTGTTTTCTCATCTTCCTCATTTACCTTTGTTTGCGAGAGGAGAAAGATTTCATGTTCTTCTTGGGTGAGGAAAATAGATTCATGATCGTGATCGTGATCGCCCATTAGATTTATATGAGCATCATCAAAATCCTCAATAACTTCCTCCCCGTAATCAACATAGTTTTCCTGGAGAGGTGGTCTAATCTGCTGATCAGGTCCCCTTTGCTCCCGTTGATCTCTAGGATCTCTTTGTCTAATCTTAGGTGGATTTCTCCTAAAGTTCGGGTTTCTGATTTGAGGGGTAGCTTGGTTCTCCCTAGTTGGGTTCCTGTCAGTTATGGTGAGGCTCTCCATCATTTTCTCCATAGCTTTGGCTAGAGAATCTAGTTTGGCATCATATGAGGAAGTAGAAGGTTCTTCCTTGATAGTGACCCTCTTTTCTATTCTCTGCCTGGCCCTTCTGGCCAAATGATTTGCTTCTACACCGACAACACGTTTTTGCATGTCTTCTAGAGTTGCTGCGTTTATTTCCCTTAATTGATATGACATGTTAGCATCAAAACCATCAGGGAACTTTATTAATGTCAAACCTTGTGGTGGTTTGATTTAAGCTGGGATAGCATTGTATAGATTGTTGAAACGAGTGTAGTAATCCTGCACTGTCTCTCCTTGGTTTCGACTGATGTTCTCATACTTTGACAAAATTTGGAGAGGATTTTTATTTACCTCCCACTGGTCTAGGAAAGTTTGATGAAAAACAATAATATTAGTAATGGTAGCAGCACGTAAAGTTTTGAACCACTTTTTCACGTATCCAGTTAGGCTTTGTGCAAATAATCTCATCTGCACATCAACTTCGTCTACTTCTTGCAGGTCAAAGTAATCGTTCATTTTGTCAACATGTTGTTTTGCAATCAAGGGACCAATACTATCAAATTGTGGAAGTCTAGTTTGATAATCTTGGGGCATGTTATGTAAAGGAGCAACCAATACCAACGGAGCATATCTTGCCGCCATGATTGGTGGAGGAGGCTGAACAATAGCCTGTGTGACAGGAGAGGAAATGCCTGAAGATATAGAGGACAAAGGGCTTGGAGGAATGGAGTGAGTTGGTGTAAGTTTAGCAGAAACTGCAACAATAGTTGAAGCAGGAAGTTCGACAAACTGTTGAAGATGGAGCTTGCCTAAAGCTTGACCAATATTTGTGACTAGGTCTTCGAGCTTATCAGTCTCGGGGTGAAAACGTTGATCAACCTCAGCTCTAGGAGAAAGTATCTCAGGGGTCTTGGGCTAAAAAATGGTTTGGTCTAAGACTGTTTTATTGACAAAACTATCAGATTTTGTCCTGAAAAGACTTGTTTGAAAGGGTATCTCAAACTCAAGGTATGGAAGAACAACTAAATTTTATGGGATGGAAAAAGACCTCAGAAGTGGGTTGTTACTCCTCGAAATTTCTGCAGTGCTTTTCTTCCTGAGTAGTCTTTCGGGATTATCTATTACTATTGCAGGTTTTGGGTCAAAATGAGATCTGGTAGAAATTCTTTTGGGAGCCAGAACTGTTGATTTTATTATACCTTTGGAGATTTTGGTTATTTATACACAAACTTTAACAACCTTTGAACATTATTTCTAGGTAAATATTAGGGTTTGCATTTTTTCTAGAAATAAAGTCATCTTTGTTCTAGGGGAAAGAAAACAAGGGGTGGAAAGTTTGTTTCGGTTCTTCCCCAGTATGGTCGCCACTATGTTATCGCCCTGCAAATTCTCTAGAGGTTGTTAAGAGGTAGAAAGAATTTATCAGAGGTAACATTATCCAACCACTTTGAAACTGGGATCTAGCCCTTCCAGTTTCAGAGAGGGATCTCTCTGTAAGATTTATCTTTGTTTCAGGTTTAATATTTTAGGCTAGTTAAATGAATAAACAATGTTGTTTGTTTTTTGTTTTTATTAAAAGATGGCTGAAATATAAATCACGCATCCGTTGGGCTATGGGGTCTGTATTATAAAACGTGAGATCAAAGAACAACTTTTTAAAGGATACTTTCATAGGGCAGGATAATGAAAGCTATTTGATTCTTTAGGAATAAAAAGATGGATAGCAGAAAGATGAGATAAACACTAAGAATAAAGAAGCATTTAAGAATTTCTTTATCGTATTGTTAGAAGACAAACAATACGATCTTTAAAAGTCGTAAATAGAGTATATGAAATAAGTTCTGCAACTTGACTCCTTCTAAATGATCAGAGAAGAAAATATATGTGATTATGAAGATAGAAACACCATTAACAATGAAAAGAACACATCACCAATAGTTAACACACATGAATCCTATGAAAATCTCTCTTTTATTACTGGTAGATCCCTTGATAAAAATTACAGTGCTTCAGCTTGCATGGGTGTGAGATCAACCCTCAATAATTTGAATCTTGAAGTATTTATAATCAAAAGTTACAATGATACTATCATAAATGATCAGGTCATGAAAGATGCTAAATATAACCAACTAAATAACGAAATACAAAAATATAGCAACTGCTGATGATGTGTTGAAACTTCATGCTGACTTTTCTGGAACGACTGTTGGCGAGTCATTCACATGAATTTGGATGCTGTGCATGATGACTTAGATGATACACGTCATCTATCATTCGATTAAGTTGCACAAATCCTCCCACCTTAGCTGACTCGGTGTGGTGACTTTGAGAATTCTCTGGTAGATCTCATCCACTTTTGTATACTTGGAAAATGTTGGCTTGACAGTAAAAATATACTTGATCTCATGCTGTATGCTGAGATCTAGCTGCAAAGTCTCTAAGAACGCCTTGCTTGTAATACTGCCCTGTATTCCCGAGAACTTGGAACTATCCTTCGCCACCATGGCAATATTTTGCTTGTAGTCAGATAAGGTCATTAGCTTATCATTCAAAACCAGCCAATCAAGAAAACCTTTCTTCTACAAGGCATCAATTTTGCTAAAAATTTTATGAACTCTGACGTAATGAGCTTGACATTTTAGAGAAAATTCAGGGAAGTGGTGGACTTGGGGAAATAGATAAAGAGGAAGTTTGGACTCTGAGAGCCTGATTTCATCGCTTTGGTCTATGAATGTGTCCTTAAACCATGGATGTAAATCCGTGAAATCAAATTCGCACTTTGTCTCTAAGATTAAGTATTCCTTGTCGGCTAATGGGATCCTGTCGAGGTCGACAGGAGGTGGGAGGAAAATTTTTTCCTCAGCTTTTGCTCTTTTAAACTTTGGCATCATTACTATGAAAATACCTACAATTTAAACACAAAATGTTAGTGGGTAATGACTGTGGTTGGATCAAAGACTGGATCAGTGAAGTGGAAAGAATTTGTCTAGTGTGCGGAGAAAATGAACGATGTATAAATTGCAGAAACAAGGATAGTTTTGAGTGAACGGGTATCCATTTGAGCGCGGGTGATAGGTCCGCAGGCTAACGGATATGTTAGCCTATAGTAAATGGCCAACAATTCATTTGAAGTGTGATATGGTAGGTAAAGGACAGATGAAGGGTACGACAGGGTGATGTGGGGGATGCTGATTAGGGGAAAAGTAAGTGTGAGGTGACTTGTAATGCGTGACCAAAGGGAGTGAGCTGACAGAGTTATGAGACGAGACATGTAGGGGAGATAATGGGGTGTGATGTCACTAGGCGGTGACGGTATGTCAGAAAGGTGGTAAATGGTAAATGGTTTTGGAGCGAGGGAGTTCTGGTGCAATAGATGCCTGCCCTGTTAGAGTAGGGGACCCGCTAGAAAACCATTTCATTTTGGA
>SNQJ01S0198006.1:0-14910 GCA_010110895.2 Picea sitchensis
ATGATGGAAAATTAAAACACTCTCCTCCTCATCCCTAGCTCAAGGAAAAATGCTTTCCTCCTTCTTTTCTCTCCAAACCCTTTGTTCTATTTGCAAAATGAGGAAAACAATATTGCTTTATGTTAGCCTGCCTATGGGCTAGACGGTTTTTTCTTTCGAGGCATGATATTATCGTGATAATTAGGAGAATATTGCAATATTTTCACCCGAACATATCGCAAGATATCACGATGTTGCTGATATTATTGTGATATTGGCAACACTGGTTAAAACCTCTTACTCCTTTCTGTTGAGTGAGAAAGAAATGTTGAGAGACCAACTAGAATAAATTCAAATCAAAATGGAGAATGTAGATGACACAATAGAAATACAATCTAGTAAGACATTGATTCGATTAAAATTGCAAAAGGCCATAAAAAATGAAAAGGAGACATAGATGTTGAAGTCAATAATTTTATGTCTTAAGTTAGGGGCTTGGAACATGGCATATTTCCATAGACAATCCAAAGCTAGATTGGTTTGAAATAATGTTAAGGAAATTGCACAAGAATTTGACACCAAAATATCGGACTTTCAAGAGCTAAGTAATGCATACTAGTCTCATTTCAATAATATCTTCACTAAACAGGATGCAATAGACCTTGATACCTTGGAGACCATGCTAGAAAACATTCCATTGATTGTCATAGAGGATGATAACTCTGATCTAGTGAAGCCAATATAGGAGGAGGAGATTTTAAATGCTATTTTGGATTTAGAACCTAACAAGGTTCTTGTGCCTAACGGGTTCCTAGATTGGTTTGAAATAATGTTAAGGAAATTGCACAAGAATTTGACACCAAAATATCGGACTTTCAAGAGCTAAGTAATGCATACTAGTCTCATTTCAATAATATCTTCACTAAACAGGATGCAATAGACCTTGATACCTTGGAGACCATGCTAGAAAACATTCCATTGATTGTCATAGAGGATGATAACTCTGATCTAGTGAAGCCAATATAGGAGGAGGAGATTTTAAATGCTATTTTGCATTTAGAACCTAACAAGGTTCTCAGGCCTAATGGGTTCTCAATCTCCTTTATTGATATTTCTGGAGTATGATTAAAACAAACCTAAAAATAATGCTTCAATATTCTCAAAAGGTTGGTAAAGTTGGAGGTAATATGAACTCCTCATTCTTACTTTGATTCAAAAGGAGGCTAACCCTTCTTCCTTTTCCAGGTTTTGGCCCATCTCCCTATGTTGGAGTTACTTCACACTACACCTAGGGATTTATTTTTCCCATATTTTCTTATTAGTCATAATTAGTCATTATCCGGCCTCCTATTTTAGGGGAGAATATTCCAATTCTAAGAATATTCTCTTCACACACTTCTGCTTTGATCAGCCTAAGTCACTGCATTTTCCACTGCCTCCCACCATCTGTCCCACTGGTTGTTCCGTCTCAATTAACTCAAGACTAGCGACTCTACAATCCCAAGTAGGTGGCGCCTCACTCCCCGTAACTCCACCAGACTAGACTAGGTGGCAATCTACTCCCATAACTCCACCGGTGTGTGTCTGTATCACTCTAGACCACCACTAAGGGCTCATTATTACTCATGTATCCTATATCTATTGTAAATTATTCACTCTTTTGTATGGAATACAGCTTAATGAGAATTCTCCATTCTTTCTATCTTGCTTCTTCTTTTCAATTTCTCTTGGTGTAAATGTGTGTGTAGTATTTCTAGTTAGATCTATTCTCATAAGTGTGTTCACACATTTACTTGGTATCAGAGTCGATGGACTGCCAAGCAAAAGCTACACCAAATCATTTTTTTACAGGTACAAAAGATTGAAGCATTGCACATGGATTATTCATCGACAATACATCTCACCCTTCATAACTATTTGGAATGGAAGCTAAAAAATTTCCATCTTAGATGCAGGCTTTGTACCAAATTACATGACGAAAAACAAAGAAGAGGACTCCATTCATCAATGAGAAAAATGACTTTCTCAATAAACAAGATATGGCTATAGGATGTATCATTCCTAATTTTCCATCAAGCATATGAAGAATCACAAGGATTAACCTCCTAAAATGAATTATGGACCAGATTGAGGTTCTAATTGGGAATAAAGAATATTGTGAAGATTTCCTATTGAGGGTCTAATGATAGAGCTAAGAGGTTTACCTAAGATCAAGTCTCTTATTATTAAGAGTCTTCTACAGTATTTTATGTGAATTTGTATCTCCATTAATTGAAGAGGATGTTCCACTCCATTTCAGATTTGTTTTCGAAATTTATGTGGAAGATATATGGCATGCATCTCGTGAGTCACATGGGTAGATACTTCGTGGCTGCAACTGCATGTAACCCTGTGAGTCAAAATGGGATCCGTGCACATCAGAAACCATTATGTTATTTTCTGAGCACTATTTGCAAAACCAAATTGGATATTTTAATTGGGAAAATATTCAATTTAAAAAAAAACGGTCTCTAAACTGAGTCCGGGAAGGGAAGTTATGATCGCTTTAAAATCAACAAAATCTCAGCATTTTTGGAAACGGTCGTACGCTTTTCAAAATTTCATCCAAAATTTATTTGGATATTTTTCATTGCAAGAAGTAAAAGTGGATATGTGTGGACATCTCTATGGTGCATATACTTCATCAGATCTGTGAAAACATCTATATCTTCAACAAAATCTTCAACGAAAGCACAAACTTGTACAAATATGAAATGGTCCTCTTGAAATGAAGGACATGGTTGCTTAGTAACTGCTTTTTGTTCCTTCTACTTTTATTTTGCATTGTAATTTGAGGAGGGGTTTTTTCCCATGAGGTTTTCCCTCTTTCCTTTTAGTTTAGTGTATCTTTTGTATTTTAAGTACCTAACAATGGCCTCGTTGCCGGGACCCATTTATTATTTTCACCATAGTGATGTTCGTGGGGGTGTTGGAGTTACTCTGGCCAATACACCAAGGATTTATTTTTACTAAGGTTATTCCTTGTTTATTAAACATAATTAGTCATTATCCAGTATTCTATATTTTAGGAAGAATATTTCACTTTGAGAATATTCTCTCAGCTGGACACTTTAGTTTGACTAGCCGAAGCTAGAGCTCTTTAGATGTTGCACTGGTTTATCACCATGCAACATTGGGATCATCACCAACTCACTACACTTGTTCAATGCTTAACCTGTACTAGTTGACTAGCTTAACCTGCCTAGTGGCGCTCATCCCAAATGCCCTAGAGAGATTCAGATTAGTGGCGTGACTCAGAATCACCGGGTGTAAGGGGTCCAGATCACTCTAGAACAATTCACTATGGCTCATTAGTTACTCATGTCCTATATATATTGTAACACTCACCTTGAGTATGGAATACTAATGAGAGTTCTTCCATTCTTTCTACTTTGCTTCTTCTTTCTTTAATTTCTCTCAGAATGTGTAGTATTTTCAGCTAGATATATTCCTCAAGTGTTTTACCATTTACAATTTATGCAACACATGTCATATAAAATAATGACAAAAATCATAGCAACCAAATTAAAAAGAATGTTGCTAAAGATTATCTCAAAAGAATCAAGGAGGATTTATGCAACATAGGTAGATAGTGAATAATATAGTGATGGTTCAAGAAGCCATCCATTCAAGCAAAGAGAACATAGAGAAAGGGATGATGATCAAATTAGATATGTCCAACACTTTTGATCGGGTAAGACATTCCTAATTGTTTGATGTCATGAATAAATTTGGGTATGCTCTGTTTCATCATATGGGTTCTTATCCTGCATAAGTGCTCCCTTTGGATCACTCCCTTGATCATCGGGTGGCTCACTGCTTCTTCCTGTGGAAAACCAATGCTCAGTGCGGCTCTTTGTTCCAATCTCGCATTAATTCATCATGGTTGATCTCCTGAGCAAGAAATTGGAGGCAGTGAGAAATGATGGGAATCTCCCTGTTATCAAAATTTTGTGGGGAGATAAGAGTTTTAATCACTCCCAATTTGTAGATGGCACTCTTTTGTTCGGAGGTGCTTCAACTAATAATAGACATATTTAAAAAGGTGCTATAACTTTTCACACTTGCTTCAAGAGGAATGATAAACAATAAAAAAAGTAAATTTCTAGGCTGGAATGTTAATCTTTAAGAGATCCAATCAATTTAAAGAATTTTGTAATTCCTATTTTCTGAAGATTGGACTTCCTTTAAATATCTGAGAATTCCTATTTCATTTCAAAATTCTTCCTCCCAAGCATGGCAGAGTGACTTAGAAAATATAATAGAAAATTTATTCATTGGTGATTACAATGGTTAAACCTAGCAGAACTAATGTTTTTGATAAAGTATGTCCTGTCATCTCTCCCATTCTTTCAATTCTTGACCATGTTGGCCCTAGTGGGAGTTATGTAACAAATAGGAAGGGAGATAAGGAAGTCTTTGTGGTAAGGGGGAAGTCTAATTCCAAAAAATTCTGCTTGATAAATTGGAAAGTTTTCAGAGTGCCAAGAGACAAAGGGGGCCTGTGGATAAAATACCCATCCATCATGAATATGGAAATGGGAGCCAAGATAATTTGGAGATTAATAATAGGTAATATTGATCAATGGAAGAAAATTGTGTGGAAAAAATAATTTTGAGGAAGCATAAAGAGATGCATTGACGACATAGAGGAGAAATAAAAAGGATCTCACATATATAAACTAATAATATATGTAGCCCCATTAATCCAAACCAATCTCACTTGGGTCTAGGAAACAAAATGACATATCAATTTGGGAGGACAATGTTATGGGGAAAAAGGTTCTTTCCCACAAAACAAAAATGCATCCTTTAAAGACTTGGATGGATGGTACAATTTTAAAACATTGTTTGACATCTCAAAGTGATCAACAAATTCAGATTGATGGCTAGGCTAGAATTTAAGGGATCCTATAACACACCTATGCCCCTTGGTTCTTAAGCTTACTCAAGAGTTAAGTGATTGTGTGCCATGGGATATTAAAACCAAAGACTGAAGAGGTTTAAGTGATGCAGAATATAGAGTTAAAGATGGATATTTAGCTTAGATTTTATCTCTTCCTCTTCCCCCTCACTCCCCAATCTGTTAATATATTGTGTATAGTGATGGGATCCCAAAGGTCAACATTTTGTGTTGGATCATGGTGCTTGCAAGATACTCACAACAAAAAAACTACACAAAAGAGGAATTCATGGCCCTTCCCAATGCACATTTTTCCAGATATCTGAAGAAATTGTTCATCATTTGTTTTTTGAATGTTATTATACAAAGAAAGTGTGTATTTTCTGTATTTGCTAGACTAAATCATTGTTTGAGAAGATCTTACTCATGGAGATAGATTTTCACGTTGTGGAGTAATGCTTACCGATGATCCTTTCAAAATAAAAGAGCCTTGAAAAGAATCTAGAATTTGTTTCCCAAATATATCTGTTGGAAGGTTTTGCTAGCCTGAAACGATGCAATTTTCAATCAAAAAATGGACAAGCCAACATTGGTAGCAGCCAAGGCCAAAGGATTCCTAGCAGAATATCAAAGTGGATATGAAAGTATTGGAGAGGGATGAGGAGGCCTGGTTTAGTCATTTCTAGAAACAAGAAATTCCCTCAGCTTCTTCCATCTCTAAGCTTCCTAAAGATTGTCGGTGACAAATTTGCTTGGATGAGTAGAAGTTTCTTGAATGGAGACTAAACCAAAACTCATTCTTCATGTTTTTGGATGGGGCTTCTAAGAGGAATCCAGGGGCCGTGGGTGCGGTAGGGATTATCTATGATCCCAGAGGAAACACATTAGCTATCTATGTGTGGGGTCTTGGTCAAGTTACAAACAACTAGGCAGAGGCATATGCAATACTACGTGGCATTCTCTTAGCTAAATAAGCAATTATAAAGGATTTTAAGATCATCAAGGACTCTATGGTGGTCATCAAATCAATGTTAGGCCAAATTAAACTGATGGATAACAAACTTACATTCACTATAGATCAAATCAAAAAATATGTAAGCTTCTTCTCTGAAACATCGTTCTTCCATGTGAAAAGAGGATTGAATCATGTAGAAGATCAATGGGCTAACAAGGCCTTAAACTCAAGATTGGGGTATTTATGAAAAATGAGGGGCAACATAGAATTTTTATCCACTAATGGTTTAATATGGACTAGCATGTCAATCAACAAGCATTAAAATCTCACATCGATGAACGATCGACACATCATTCTAGTTGCATTGGAAGGAGAGTTTTGGGGACATGCTACATCCTTGAGTACCCACAACATGAAAACATTTAACTCCGCTCCATGTGATGAAGGATTTGGATTGAAATCCCATCAACTCTATGGGATAATGGATAAATCGACCGTAGGAATTGGGTGCTTAGGCAACCTATATTTGGTGGAAATCGACCCTCTAGTAAGTGTTCCTTCTGCTCTTGGGATGCTTGTAGATTATGCTTGCATTTGTTTGATGAGTAGAATAGTCCATAGTAAAGTGGAATTGGTGGAAAGCCTGGAATTTTCTAATGGTGGATATAGTTCTTACTATGGGTTTTCTCTGAATATCAAGTCTCTTTCTCCATCTAGTTTGGTTCTATCTCTATATCAATTCATTTATGGGTCTAATAAATTTGGAAATTATGGTGTTGTAACTCTAGGCCTTGGGCTTGATATTGGATTGCTAGTTTTATCTTGTCGCAAATTGAGGAATTGGGGATTCCTATGTAAGGAGGTCACTTTAATTGTTGGTTTAAATTTCAGTGATGGTAGATATCATTCTTCAAGTAGGATTTTTTTTTCTAAGCTATAATTTCCATCTCTCTTTATGTTTGATTCTCCTTTTATGTTTGTATACACCTATAAGAGATTTTGTTGGGTCTCATAGTGAAGGAAATTTGGGTCCTGGTTTTCACTTTGTCTCTAAGTTTCATAGAGAGTGTAGGGAATGTAGAGGATCCTTCCCTATCCATTCAGGTATATGCCTTTTCTCTCATTTTATCATTCTTTGTTTGGTCTAATTAACAAAGAAGGAAAGAATGTACAACACCATCATTTATAATTTTATAAGGATTTTGTGGAGGCATGAAGAGAGCATACAATCCAACATGAGCTCATTGTTCATAGAGACAATGAAGGTACAAAAAAAAGAACACCACTACATCTCTCAACACGCCAAGATCATGAGTTTGTTGGTCCATAAAAAACAATGGATTGACATTCTTGAAGTTGAATGTAATATGTTGCAAAATCTATCTATAAATATTCAAAAAAAATCCTTGTCCATAGCCTCTAACAACATGGCATCAGACAACTCTGCTCAAGATGATTTTAAGAGGATGAAATAATTCATCAACTAAAGAAGTCGATGGACATAGAACAACATAACTCCCCCCCTCAAATGTTGGCTAGAAGGAAGCAAACAATAACCATGTTCTCCATTAATTTATATGTTTTTTAGAGGTATTAGGATCATAGATGTTTTTGTTAAGCATGAAACACACAAGAAAACTTGGAATCCATACCATATAGTTTGTTCTGAAGTTCTCCTTGTAGCAACAAAGAACTGATTATTTTGTATTTTAAAGTACATGCCATTCCTTTGTATATGTTGTCAGATAGTCTACAAACTTATTATGATATAATAAAAAATTTGTGTTCCAGTTTAAAATAAAAATAAAAGAATACAATGAGTTAGAGAGGCATCACATCCATTTGGATGGTTTTCTTGGTTAAGGGTTTCTAGGGTAAATCTATGTGTATAGTGTGTGAATGTGCCATTGTGTACTTCTAATTTAAGATTATGTTGGTGGCATTGCTTATTTTTCACAGGTTTATCAAGCTCTTCAGTTGGTCTTAGAGTGAGGTTATTGTCTTTAGGGGTTTTCTTTGTTGCTAGGGTTTAGATTATTGTTTGAATAACAAGGGAATCTTGGGTTTATGATAAACCAATTCTTGAGTGGGAAATTTGTGTAGGTGAACCTTGTGTGAAGGAAAATGCTATTTAGTTTAAGGATAGAGATAGAAAAGTTTAATGACAAGAACTTTGAGTTATGGAAGCTTAAGATGGAACATCTTCTCGTGGATAGAGATCAATGGGTTGCTATGTTTAGAAACAAAGTCATGGATATGGAAAAAAAGAACTAGAAAATATGGATAGAAAAGTGAGGACTATTATAAGTCTATTCCTTTCAAACTTGGTTTTGTTGAATGTGTTGGGAGAAGCCAACACTAAGGAGCTATGGGAGAAGTTAGAGGCTTCGTATTAGTCAGAGTCCCTAGTAAATAGACTATTTGTTTGGAAGAAGATGTACCTCCTTAGGATAAATGACAATCACTCTATAACATAGCATCTTAATGATTTTAAAATCATGGTAAGTTAGTTATCCTATGTTGACATTAAGATGTCTAAAAAATATAAGTGTATTAATTTGTTATTATCTTTACTAGATTCATGGGATAATTTGGTTGTAGCCATTGGTAGCCCTACTCAATATACATTAAAGTTTGAGAATGTAGTTGCATCCTTATTATAAAAAGAAATGAGGTAAGATTCCATGGAGGGTATAATCAAGGATGCCTTGTTTTTGAGAGGTCATTCTTAGGATATAAATACAAATAAGTTTGAGGATAGATTGAAGTCTAGAGTGTTGGACAATTGGTTGTCATTGAGGTCAACCCTTGGAGAGTGATCTTGGACATTGATTTCAAACCTTGGATAAGTCCAAAATACCCAGAGACATGGACAAGATCGTTGGACAATTTGTTATCATATGTATGATCAAGATTGATGGTGAGTTAGTTGGGTACATTTAATGTAGTCGACATGCAGCCTCGTAGGTGTGGTTATGGGACCTGGAGTTGATTGAGGAATAACGACATGAAGTACAATGAAAGCAGATAAGACTATCATAGATGAATAGGACACATCGTGCCATTTTCGGTGATATGTGGTACGCCACATGGATCCTCACGGTTAGGGAGATATGACCTTGTGAAGTTGGAAGCCCCGAAGAATGGGAAAGAAGCCCTAGTTGGTTACAAGTCAATGAGTAAAAGGGAAAAGTGGTTGTAACAAGAAAGTCAAGGAGCCCTAAGATTAAGGAAAGAGGTTACATAGAAAAATTATAAATAACCCTCAAGGAGTCTCTCATTTGTACACACATACACACACGCGCGCGCACTTACATTGAATATCTTTCCAGTGAATTGTTATGGTCTAGTGATTTTGTTATGGTTTATTTTAGTATCTTGGTGAATGCGACGACAAGTCTGAGGCACCAAAAAAATGTGTAGGAAAAGTGCAAAAGTTTCAGAGCTACAAAAGGAAAGGGTTTTTGAAAAACCCTAATTAATGAGATCCTTGTGGGTTGTCCTATACCTGACAAGCGAGGCATCCTCGTAGGTCATCTAGTGTTTGTCTAGAGAGGCACTTGTAGAATTGAGATAGGATGTTCATACCGGGGTGTTGAAGGTATGAAGAAGCTGGAGGCCATTTTACATAGTAACAAAACAACTACAAGATCATAGGTAAGGGTTAAGGCTTATGGTTTTGGTGTTATGGTACATGCATGGTGATGATAGTATATGTTATGGTACATGCATCGTGATGATAGCATGTGATTTGGTGCATCTTGGTAATATGATGGTACATTGATTAGAGGAATTACTGGCTGGTTTGGTTTCTAGTTCAGTTACATGTTATTGTACCTACTCGAGGCTTGGTATATTGTATCTTGGTGACATTGAGGAGAATGCTTGAGGCATGTGTTTGAGGAACTTGGTATATGACTTGAGGCACATCATTGGATGTATGGTGAATGTTGATAGAGGTCTACTTGTTGAGATACATTGCTGGTACATATATTGGATACATAGACACATGGTTTATGGTAGTTGGTTGGGGAAAATGATGAGTGATATAACACTTGTTTGAGGTACATCGTTGGCATATTGTATGGTTGATGATGTTGTTGGCATAACACTTGTTGAGGCATAGATTGGTTCTTGGTTTGGCACATGATTGAGGTGCATGTTGGATACTTGATGTTGGCATAGTGCTTGAGGCATATCTTGGTGATATTGGTATGATTGATGTGCATGGTTGGCACATAGTATGGTACATGTGTTGATGGTTGATGTGCATGGTTGGTACATGGTATGGTATAGGTATTGATGGTTTGTGGTACATGGTATGGTATATGGTATGGTACATGTATTGATGTGCATGGTTGGTACATGGTTTATGATACATGTTTGGTTCATGGTTGATGCACTTGTTGTGGCACATGGTTGATGGTATAGGTTGATGCATGGTACAGGTTAGTACTTGATTGAGACAAATATCTTGTGATGGTATGTGGTGATCTTGGTACATGATTGGTAGAGGCATGTGTTGGTGATGTTGAGAATATGGTTTGAGATATGCTCTTGGTGATATTGTCATGATTTTCATGCAGATGAGAGTGGATTTGGTTTCATGACAGGTTGGACAGGTTGATGTGACAGTGACATTGACAATGATGTGACCGTGACAGTGACAAAATTTGTGGAAGTGATAGTGGTAGAGTCTTGAAAGTTGGTATACACTTATATTTCGGGGTGGCATGATGGGGAAATGAAAGGGGGTTGTAGCCTCCTTCCAGTTGGATCCGGAGAATTAGGGAGTTGGAGCTTCCTTCAGGTTGGAGCTTGAGAACTATGTGGTTGTAGCCACCTTCTGGTTGGAGATGGAGAACCCAGGGGATTGTAGCCTTCTTCTGGTTGGAGCCTGAGAATTCAGGGAGTTCTAGCTTCCTTCAGGTTGGAGCATGTAAATAGGGGGTTGTAGCCTCCTTCCAGTTGTAGTTGGAGAATTGGGAAGTTGGTGCTTCCTATGAATGAATTCTTGATATATATAAGAAAGCATTCCGTGGTTTTCTCCCATTTAGGTTTCCATGTAAATACTGGTGTATTGTGTTCTTTATGTGATGTTGATGTGATGCTGCTTATGATATATATATATATATATATATATATATATATTGAATGCAATCATAGATGATACATTGATGATAAAATGTTGAACATTGTTGATAAAGTGAAAGAATATACTTTGTGGTTAAAAGTGGTATAAAGTGCTCATACTGATTCACCCCCTGCTCTCAGTATTCCAACAATTGGAATCAGAGAGGTTTCTTCAGGTAAGAATGGGATACCACAATTTGATGGAAAGAACTATGCATTCACTACTACATATGACCAAATTTGCCACGGTTTTTCATTGCTATTGCCACACATATCCGTCACACTTTCCACAAAGGCAAACCATTTTTTTCGTGGTACTTTTTTCGTCGCTATATCCACACATTCGTTTTTCATGGAAACAATGACGAAATCAAACTGCCACGTGTCACCATCTTAAAAGGAGGCATACTTTTTTCCAACGGACAAATCGTGGCAATAGCAACGAAAAAAGTGTGTACTTGTAAAACCCCACCACTGACTTGCGACGCAGATGCCATACTTGCGATAGTTAAAGCATGGAAAGTAGTGACGAAAGACTGTCAAAATAGAAACGAACAAGCATGGAAGAGTAAAAACACCTATCAATAGCTTGCGACGCAGATGCCATACTTGTGACGATCTTATCGTCGCTATTGCCACGCCTTCTATAGGTTTTAAAAAAAATTTGATAGTTTTCCCCTGCTTTCTAAGAAATCTCTTGTCAAATCCTTTTGTGTGGATAAGGAAATATCGGTTATGATTTTGAAACGCGGTCCTATATGAGGGCATCTGCTATCTCATTTTCCAACATTAAATAGGCAATCTCAAGATTATTAGCAAGTTTTGTGTATTTAACTATCACTGAAGAATCAATGAGAGCATCATTAAGTTTCTGCATTTCTGTATTCAGAAATGGACTTTAAACAACAAAAAATAATGATTTTGTGAAGATTTATGTTGTCGGATTCTAGCCAAAAAAACCATTTCGTAGAACAATTAGACAATGCCCAATTTTCCATGTCGATTTTGAAGTGGGTGTGGGAGCATCTCAACTCCAAATTCTCACACCTACCAACGTTCTCACCATCCATTCAAATTTTCCATGTCGATTTTGAAGTGGGTGTGGAAGCATATCAACTCCAAATTCTCACACCTACCAACTTTCTTGCCATCCATTCGAAGAACCGTGGCAAATTTGGTCATGCAGCTTGAATATAGCTAGTTTCAGGCTATGTCGATCAGTCAACCTACAAAGAAAAGGAACAATTATTGATCAAATATAACCCTTCTTTCTATAATGCCAAGGTTAGGAGAGAATTCATGGGCCTAATATATGTTTTCTTATCAAGCTATTGAGACATGGGCACATAGGTAGAACCCATATATGTTACAATCAACCAATTTTATTGTGCTAGTATTGGATTGAGAGTTGCAACGATGTCCAAAAGGTTCAAAATCTAGGTAATGGTCATGTAGTAATAAGAAAAGGGTATAAATACAAAAAGTACAATGCACCTATAGCTAAAGTTCAAACCATTAAAAGTTATTAAGCAACAAGTTCAAGAAAGCTTGATGAAGTGACACGATACTTCTATCTGGTGACACACAATGACATGTGAACGGTTGATTTGTTAAGTTGAAGCACAATTAGAAGTCTCTCGAGTCATGTTCCTTGCAAATATGGATGGATACAATGTGTCACTATAAGGTCATCAATGCTTGTCTTTCCTAAAACACATGTTACAACGTACTATAAACAATGCAAAGTGAAGGAACCTTGAAATGAGATAGGCTTAGGGAAGCATGACATTGAGAAGCCAATAAACCTACGAAAGTGTGAGAAGGAATATGGCACTTACGAATTAATTCAAAGGCATCTGGCACTTACGATTTAATTTTCCGATGTTGTAGAGCCATAATATATTTTTGGACATGAATACTATCATTATTTTTGACAATTTTCATTACTTGTTGAAACTCAAAAAAAAGAAGACAATCTACAAATTAAGTTAATTAGATATTCAATTATTTTCGAACTTTATCACCAATAGAAAGAGGTTAATAACATGTGCTCCTTGCTCAAGGGACTTTTGGAGACATTGTGGGACACGATTGGATAACATAGACCTAATTTTCAAGACAATGAAGATGCACATAGACAACTACAACAAAGAGCTAGTTTGGCTTATCATTTTTGAGAGAGCCAAATGTTATGTCCATTTTATGCTTTTGTGCATTTAAGCATAAATCCATTACAAAAACATCAAATTAAAGCATAGTCAAAGAGTTATTTGTTCCTTCATTAAATTAAATGCTACAAATTAGAAACAATTCCATTATAGGCAATAGTAGAACGAAAAGGGTTACTACTTGTTCTTATGGTAATTGGAAGGTCTCTACATGATCAACCCCATGCAACATGGATGAATATGCAGTACATGCTTTCTCAAGGGAAAAAAATACATGATTATCAATAAATAACACTTCTAAAATGCATGGTAAAAAGCATATTTATCTTTGAAGAAGTCTGTGAATGCTTTTTGGACATGGGAATATTTTTAGAGGCTAACATATTCGTTGATCCATTATTAGACTTGGGGTTTTATGCTCATAAGTTGAAAAGGAAAATTGCTTACATAATCTCAACAAAACTTGCAAGTCAAATATTGTGAATCTAGTAAGCAATCAAAAGATTGGATGAGCTAAAACTATTGTGAGTCTTTTATTGAGCATGGTGTACTATGACAATGGGCTATCTATTGGATAGAAAAATCTTATAGTTGATAGACACAACAACAAAAAATGCCTTAGAAAACCAAATTTATTGTTAATCTACAATGGCCTCTCGATTGAATCAGGGTTGTTGTGGAACACCCCTCTTCCCTTTTGATAGTGGAATGAATTTGAGGTGATAAACTTGAAGATTCTACACTTAAGCAATGCACCACTCCAGGTCAATAGGTGCTTAGACTAAAACAAATCTTGTGAAGGGAACAAGTCAAATCCTCCACTCTATATCAAGGTGCATAAAATGAAGGGAGCAAGCTTGAATTAAAAGAAAGCTTGAACAAGTTAACTCCTCCACTCTATATTGCTATTGCCACACATATCCCTCCAAGAGGTCAATTCGTTGAGTTGGATATGAGTGCGCTAGTCCTCCAAAGGCCAAGTGTATTCTATCACCACCAAACCCTAGCCCTAGGGTGACGTCAAGCCCTCAAAGGTGACGTTTTGGCCTCCAAAGGCAAGTTGTTTGGATTGTAGAGGATAGGTGAGATCTTCCAAGGTGTCTCTTAGGCCTCCAAAGGAATGTCATCATCATCCGGTGTGTGGGCCCTGGTATCTAACCTATGGGCTTCAAGCCCTAAGGAAGCCCAAGATAGGCTTTTTCTTCAAAATATGTCCACCAAACAAGGTCCTGTAAAGACAATGAATACGCCCTCCAAGGATCTCAATTCAAATGCATCATGATGAGTAAACCAAATCAATAAAAGAGCCTCCATTTCTTTTCCATTTGTCTTGTGTACTAGGTACCCATAGAAGGATTTGATTATTGTTGAAACGAAAATTCCCTACAATGTGGAACATTTACATGTTCCCCTTTACACAAACCACATCTTATTCCCTTCAACTACGTGTAAGGACTCTTGACAATTTGGGGAATGAGAGCATGGGGAATTGCAATGCTTAATTTCCTCATTTATCTTGATGGACCCAAAAGTATATGGAATAAATATAATGTCATGAGTCAAGTATATAGGTGGATTTTGTACTAGGGCCCATAGAGAACCAAATCCTCCTAACTTAATGAACCTAAAAATAATATAAAATCTAATGAAAAACTAAGTGCTAGGTATGTGGGATGATTAAGGAATTTGGGGGAAACATAAAGAGAGAAATCCTCTAATATATATGAACCTAA
>SNQJ01S0198007.1:0-17225 GCA_010110895.2 Picea sitchensis
TTGGGCCGAACACTTGCAACATATTCAGCAGGTTCTACACACCCTGCGGCAACACAAGCTATACGCCAACTTGGAAAAATTCTCCTTCGGCATGGACAGGGTCCATTACCTGGGCTACATCATTGATCAGCATGGTGTACATGTGGATCCAACCAAGATCCAAGTCATCCATGACTGGCCAACCCCAACAACACTCACTGAGATTCAGAGCTTCTTGGGCCTTGCCAATTTATACCACAGGTTCATGTTGGGATTCTCCCATATTGCATGGGCCCTCAGCCAAATAAACAGGGGTGGTGGTAAGGCAAAATTCATGTGGGGTCGGTCCCAACAGCAAGTTCTCGATGATTTGAAGCAACGCTTGTGCTCAACCCCAGTAATTTCACTACCAGACCTGCAACATCCATTTGACATCCCTTTGAGATTGAGACAGATGATTCAGACAAAGATGTGGGTGCCATTCTCACTCAACACGGCCACCCCGTGGCCTATCATAGTGAGACAATGTCAGATACTATCCGTAAGTACCCTACTTACGACAAAGAAATGTACTCCATTGTGAAATCATGTTGCTAGTGGAGACATAACATTCTTGGGAAGGAGACAGTCATCCACACTGATCATAAACCACTGCAGTTCATGCAGACACGGGGAAAATTGCAGAATGATCGCCATCAAAAGTGGTCCACATACTTGCAACAATTCCACCTCAACATCAAGTATAAAACAGGAAGCACCAATCACGTTGTTGATTTCCTCAGCAGACTTCCAGTCGCGGCACTCACCACGATGCTAGACTCTTGCAGCCATGAGACATCTGAATGGCCCCAACTCTATGAGACATCCCCTAACTTCACCACCACCTACCAAATGTTGGGTGCAAACACAGTTGTTGATAATTTCCATCTTCAGGATGGGTTGTTGTGTCATTTGGGCAATATCTGTGTTCCATCAAGTGAGCAAGCGAAGTTGATATGGGAATCCCACTACAATCAGGTGGCATGACACTTCGGTGTCAAAAAGACAGTGGCGATGCTACAGAAACATTTCTACTGGCCGAAACTTTGAGAGGAGGTCAACAAGTATCTTAGGTCCTGCACTGCCTGCGCTATTGCCAAACCGACCACTAAGAAATAGGGCTTGTACACCCCTCTTCATACTCCTGACTGGCCATGGGAATCCATCTCAATGGACTACATGTCAGGCCTCCCATCCACCAAGTGGGGAAATGACTGTGTTTTTGTGGTTGTTGATTGCTTTTCTAAGATGGCGATTTTGGTTGCCTGCAAGAAGAGCATCACAGTTGAGGCCACTGCCAAGCTCTTCTTTGAACGAGTCTGGGTACATTTTGGAATCCCACAAACCATTGTCTCAGATTGGGATAGTCTATTTCTTAGCACATTCTGGTCGAGCCTCTGGTTACTGCTGGACACCAAGATCACCAAATCCACGACCTTCCACCCCCAAACAGATGGCCAAACCGAGGTTGTAAATTGAATGATTGTACACATCCTTCGCATGTATAATTAAAAGCACCCTTGCACATGGGATGAGAGCCCTCTCTATGTCCAACATAGCTACAACCAAGCCCTGCATAGCTCAACCGACCACATCCCCTTTCAAGTGGGGTTGGGATTCCAACCATTGGGTCCCATAGATGTTTCACTTCCCCTTGTTGTCACCTCGGCCGACTCATCTCCTGCTCCAACTGAATTTGACAAAGCCACCTGGTTCATTGAGCAGATCTAGCACATCCACCAACAGGTTCAGGATATCCTACAAAAGTCCAATGACAAGTACAAACAACTCCATGATCAACATTAGGTGCCACATAAGTTTCAGGTGGGAGACAAAGTTTGGTTTCACTTGTAGAAAGAATGCCTTATAGGACCCCATCGAAAGTTTCACCCACTCTATTATGGGTCGTACATTATCACCAAGGTCGTGGGGTATAATGATTTTGAGCTCAACATTCCTCCTTTCCTTGGCCTGCACCCAATGTTCAACAAGGATCTCCTTCTCCCTTATTTCCCACCATTGTTGGATACCTCAGAAGTAGAAAAACAACTGACACCAACATAGCTCAACCGCGAATGCCTACAATAGGTATATAATCATCAGATTGTGGATAGACATATCAAGGGCACTTGACAACAAAGGATCCAGCTTTATCGAGTCATCAAAGTAGGGTAGCTCCTGCACCAAGGCAAGTGGCTTACCCGGGGCCAAATTTAGCAAAAAATTCCTCATTTAATGGGGGACCTCAATGCAATGGAGACCATTGCTTCCTAATGAGGTAGGATTGATCCATATGGATATCGGTGGCCACCCACCTTTTCCAACTAGCTCAAAACAGTTTTATGACAATTTTGGCAATTTACTATTTTTAGCAGTTTTAACTTTCGGGGCCATTTTGAGGGCCTAAATGAAGGTTTTTTGGGATCGAACTCCTCAATGATATTTGTAGGCATGATTGAGGCCCCAAAATGAATCTCCTTGATGATACCTTTCCAATGGGCTATCACACGCCTAAAACGAAGATCGTATGCAAAAGTTACGACTCCGATAAGTTGATGTACTAACGTACCCAAATGGGGCCCACATGACTTTTGGCGCTTCATCTCCTAGGGTAAGGTTTTTAGATGTCTAAGGTTTTTGGCATCTTTCTTATTGTAAAAAGGTCTTCAGAGTCTCATTGTAACGTTCTTCTAGCAAATGCGCATTGTCGTCACATCTCTTCTCAGAGATAAGTCGCCACAATTCCAGCAAGCTTGTTTCCACTGCATTTTACAATTTCAGCTTATTTCATTATTGAATAGAAAACCGGCGTTATTGTATCTCTGTTATTTAGTGTTAAGCACCTGTTAATAATCTGTATTCATTTCGTTTTGCTCATAAAATCCAGATCATATTTGCAGGTAATACTCATCTATATGGATAGTACATGTCATGCCATTTCTGGTGGTATGTGGAATGTCACATAACTCCTCACGGTTAGACAGTTATGGCCATGTGAAGTTGGAGAACCCTCATGAGCCATCTAGAAGCCCCCAAAGGTCAAATTAGTCAAGGTGTTTTCAAAGAAGAAATTATTTAAATAATAAAGTGAAGTGATGAGTGTACTATAAGTCAAAGCGGATACAAAATAAATTATTTAAATAATAAAGTTAATGGAGAAATTACTAAGGGGACAAGTGGTTAGAAGTGGGTTAGCCCTAAAATAAGGAAAGTGGTTTAAGAGATTTTAGAAGGTAAATAATAAAGTGAAGTGATGAGTGTACTATAAGTCCAAGTGGATACAAAATAAATTATTTAAATAATAAAGTTAATGGATAAATACTAAGTGGACAAGTGGTTAGAAGTGGGTTAACTCTAAAATAAGGAAAGTGGTTTAAGATGGTTAGAAGGTAACCCCTTGAGCAAGCTACATAAAAGTATAAATAAGAGGAAAGGGTCTCTCATTTTAATCACACTTGAGCATATTGAATATCTACAAGTGACTGAGGTAACCAAAGGATATCTAAGCCAAATTTCAGAGGGAAGGTGAAGTAAAGAAGGCCAAAATTCAAGGGAGGATAAATTCTTTTGATGATGCTTTCTAGGGTATGTTATTTACAGGTCATCTCACAATTTTTGAATTTTTTTTTTTTTCTAGAATGAGTCAGGCCGTGAAATTGGGAGAACGTTGAGGAAACATATCCAAGTAGCTGTGATTAAAATTTCAGCTTGTAGGTCATTGTATTTTTGGAGTTACACTCCATGGAAAATAGGGTTTATGGCTAGTCTTGAAACTAGTCTAAAATAGGCATTTCAGGTAAAAACATCATAACTTATTCATAATAGATCCAAATTCAGTAAGCCCAAATGTATTCGTTAGAGTATCGTATTTAGTATGTTTTTTATTATTTTCAGATCTATACAACAAACATTTTGTGCGGGGAATTCTCTACAAGTTCGATCTCTAGAATAAGCCAAAATTCAACAAGGTATGCCATTTTTGATATAGATTCTTTTCTGAGAGGTTCCAAATAGTGAAATATGTAGGAGTTGCATAAAATACACTGAAGAACATTTTGTACCATTTTTAGATCTTTATTAATTATAGCTACATAGTTATGATTATTGCAAGTTAGGAATGTTGACTAATCCAAAATTAGTCATGTGAGACTAAAGTAAAGTTTGATAAAATGATAGTATCTTTTTGTTAAAGTTAAGGAAGGTTTGCAGGTATGTGATCATATACACCAGGGGTATTATAGAGTTACAAATCATATTTGTATGATGCAATTTATGAGGGATTTTGGTTGAGGTATGTTACAGATAAAGGTTGTATAACAATGAGGTTGTGGCACATGGCTTGATGTAATGGTTTATGGTATTTAGTTATGGATAGTGTGATATATTGCTAGATAACTTTTGATGGTTATATTGGTATATGGTTGAGGTACATGATGGGTACATGGTTGAGACAAGTAGTTGATGAGTTGGCACACACATGAGGTGTATAGTTGATGATGTTGGTACATCTTGATGAGTCATAGTTTATGTGTATTTGATGCATGATTGGTACATATTTGGTGCATGGTTGATGCACTCGTTCATGGCACAGGTTGAGGTACAGGTTGGTGCATGGTTGATGCACTTGTTTATGGTACATGCTAATTACAGGTTGAGGTACAGGTTGGTGCATGGTTGATGCACTTGTTTATGTTACGAGAAGATTATAGGTTGTTTGTTATAGGTTGGTGCATGGTTGATGCACTTGTTTATGGTACAGGTTGATTATAGATTGATTGGTACATGTTTACAACAATATATTTCATAGTGATAGTGTGACAGTGGTTCCATCATTCTACTTTTATTTCAGGGCGGTTGGACAGGACAAGGATAGGTGGTTGTAGCCAAAGAACATAGGGGGTTGTAGCCTCCTTCTGGTTCCAGCCAGAGAATTGGGGAGTTGAAGCTTCCCTCAGGTTGTAGCCTGAGAAACTAGGGGGTTGGAGCCTCCTTCCAGTTGCAGTTGGAAAACAAAGGAAGTCGGTGCTTCCAATGAATGTAATTCTTCAATACATATAAGAAAAAACATTATGTAGTTTTCTCCTGCTTTGGGTTTCCACGTAAAAACATTGGTGTACTGTGTATGTGTATGATTGATCATTTTTTCATTGTTTATTTACTCTGCAATTATTGGATGATAATGCTACATTGATATAACACTTGCATTATATGGTCAAAAAGGATTATATTTCTCTATTAATGATTCACCCCCCCTCTCAGTAATCCAACAATTGGTTTCAAAGCATGTTCCTTCAAGAAACAATTTAACCACTGGAAGGAGATCATGGATTGTTTTGAGAATGGAGTACCATTGTTTAATGGTCAGAATGGTTTAAAGTATGAGATGTGGAGTAGAAGGATGAAAGTATTTTTACAGGAACATGGTAATTATATTGCGTTATCATTTGTTACAAGATATGATAGTTCAAAAAGGGAAAAGACTACAACCAAGAAGGAATTGAAGAAGAATAACAAAATAACAATGGATTTCATTTGGGAAGGATTACTTAATCCGGTAAGAGAAAAGGTTGGTAAATGTTTATCATCCAAAGAAATTTGGGATAAGTTACATGACATATATTCTTCACCCATTGCAGATTCAGAAAATTCCAAAGAATATGCAGGTACAGATCAAGAAGAATTATGTTCACCATGTAAACAAATTCAGAAGATGAAGAGTACATAATCACCATAGGTATGTTGTTTTTCTTTAATTGTGAAAAACGCGGACATCTTGAAATAGAACGCCATGAAGGAAATGAGACAGAAAAACTAATTGAAAAGGAAGACAATTATGAAGCAGAATTGATTAGTGCTTTAGATGAACTAAGAGAAGAAAACAAGTCACTCAAGAAAGAATTGATGAAACAAAATGTTACAAGATATGATAGTTCAAAAGGAAAAGACTACAACCAAGAAGGAATTGAAGAAGAATAACAAAATAACAATGGATTTCATTTGGGAAGGATTACTTAATCCCAGTAAGAGAAAAAGGTTGGTAAATGTTTATCATCCAAAGAAATTTGGGATAAGCCATATTGATATATTCTTCACCCATTGCAAATTAAGAAAATGTCAAAAGAATATGCAGATGTAGATCAAGAAGAATTATGTTCACCATGTAAACAAATCTCAAGATGAAGAGTACATAATCACCATAGGTATGTTGTTTTTCTTTAATTGGTGAAAACGGACATTCTGTGCCAGAACGCCATGAAGGAAATGAGACAGAAAACTAATTGAAAGGAAGACAATTAAGCGTAATTGATTAGTGCTTTTAGATGAACTAAGAGAAGAAAACAAGTCACCTCAAGAAAGAATTGATGAAACAAAAGGAAAGTGTTCACATTTTTGAGGAATCCCAAAAGGTCATTGAGAACTTAAAAACTCAGCTAGAACAAGCCGAAGATCAAGAAAATCTTAAATATAAAAAGTAGTATTTGGAAGGCAACATAGCAACACAGCAGGAAGAAGCAAAATTGAAAGAGAATATATTGACAGGTCATATCAAGGAAAAAACTAATAATTTAAACCAACGTAAGGCAAAGTTTGGTCAAGAAGAGAAAGGACTTGAGAAGAAATAATCACATTAAAAAATTCATCTTGAAGAAGTGAAAAGAACAAAGAAGTCATGAAGTCCTTCAAATAATGAAGAAAGAAGAAGAGGTTGAGAGAATATTGAAGAAGAAGTTGTCACATTGAGAAGTAAAATATTCAAGCCTGTAACAAAAATGTTGAAGATACCGAAACATCCACATCAATCATATAGAATGAAGAGAAGCACCTAGGTTGCTAGAGAAAAGAAGAATGAAGAAAATAGAAAGAGTTATGCAGAAGTACTCAAAGGAAGGAATCATGGTCAACTAGAATCTAAGAAAACTATTGAATATACATCTTCAAGAAGACCATCCATGTTCAAGCCACAAAGAAGCTTCAATCATGATCACGAGCAATCAAGGAATAAATTCAGAAGGACTACACCACAAAGAATATCATTCACTCCCAAGTATGCAAATTTCTTTAATGGTCATTGTTTTTATTGTACTAATTTTGGACATAAGGTTGCATATTGCAGGGATTATAAAAGAAATGTTCAAGAAATAAATGTCTATGTGGCCCCATGTAACATTGGATGTTACAAATGTCATAACTATGGACACATAGATGGTGATTGTAGAAACATGATCGATACTTCCATGAAAGAGAACATTGATATCAGATATAAGAAAGTATGGATAAGAAAACAGGAAGAACAGGTGAACAAAGACCAGGTATCAGAGATCACAAGATTGACAATAAAACAAGATGAAGAAAATTCTACAGAGAAAAAGAAAGATGTCAAACACATAAAGGTTTGGAAAATAACTGAAAGAAAAGAAGGACAGGTAAATAAGGAATAGGTTCAAGAGATTGTACTTTCAGGAACTGTAGTGAGAGATGAATCCATAGAAAGAAAGAAAGAAGTCAGAGATCATAGAGATGATGAATCTACCAATGAAGATGATGATGAATATACCAATGAAGATGATGATGAATACACATCAGAGAAGCAAATGTTCTAATAAATTGAAGTGATGAGTGTACTATAAGTCAAAGTGGATACAAAATAAATTATTTAAATAATAAAGTTAATGGAGAAATACTAAGTGGACAAGTGGTTAGAAGTGGGTTAACCCTAAAATAAAGAAAGTGGTTTAAGATGGTTAGAAGGTAACCCCTTGAGGAAGCTACATAAAAGTATAAATAAAAGGAAAGCATCTCTCATTTTAATCACACTTGAGAATATTGAATATATACAAGTTACTGAGGTAACCAAAGGATATCTAAGCCAAATTTTAGAGGGAATTTGAAGTAAAGAAGGCCGAAATTCAAGGGAGGATACATTATTTTGATGATGTTTTCTAAGGTATGTTATTTATAGGTCATCATCTCACAATTTTTGCAATAATTTTTTTTATAGAATTATTCGGACTTTGAAATTGGGAGGCCATTGAGGAAACATATATAAGTAGTTGTGATAAAAATTTCATCTTGTGGGTCGTTGTATTTTTGGAGTTACACTTCATGGAAAATAGGGTTTGTGGCTAGTCCTGAAACTAGTCTAAAACATATGTTTCGGGTAAAAACATCATAACTTCTTCATAAAATATCCAAATTCAGTAAGACCAAATGTATTGGTTATAGCACATTCTTTAGTATGTAGTGTATAATTTTCATATCTATACAAAAAATATTTTGTGTGGGGCATTCTCTACAAGTTTGATCTCTAGAATAAGCCAGAATTCAACAAGCTATGTCATTTTTGCTATAAATCCTTTTCTGAGAGGTTCCAAGTAGTGAAATCTGGAGGAATTGCATAAAAGACATTGAAGAACATTGTGTACCATTTTCAGATATTTATTCATTACAGGTACATAGTTATGATTATTGCAAGTTAGGGTTTTTGACTAATCCAAAATTAGTCATGTGAGACTAAAGTAAAGTTTAATAAAATGATGGTCTCTTTTTGTTAAAGTTAAGGAAGGTTTGCAGATATGTGATCATATAAACCAAGTCTATTATAGATTTACAAATCATATTTGGATGATGAAATTGATGAGGGCCTTTGGTTGAGGTATGTTACATATAGAGGTTGTATAACAGTGACGTTGTGGCACATGGTTTGATGTAATGGTTTATGGTATTTGGTTATGGATAGTGTGATGTATTGCTAGAGAAATTTTGACAGTTATATTGGTATATGGTTGAGTTACGTGTTGGGTAGATGGTTGAGACAAGTAGTTGATGAGTTGGCACACACATGAGGTGTATAGTTGATGATCTTGGTACATCTTGATGAGTCATAGTTTATGTGTATTTGATGCATGATTGGTACATATTTGGTGCATGGTTGATGCACTCGTTGATGGTATAGGTTGAGTTACAGGTTAGTGCATGGTTGATGCACTTGTTTATGGTATAGGTTGATTACAGATTGAGGTACCGGTTGGTGCATGGTTTATGCACTTGTTTATGGTACATGTTGATTACAAGTTGTTTGGTATAGGTTGATTATAGGTTGTTTGGTACAGTTTGGTGCATGGTTGATGCACTTGTTTATGGTATAGGTTGATTGGTACAGGTTTACAATAGTATATCTCACAGTGATAGTGTGATAGTGGTTACATCATTCTACTTTTATTTCAGGGCAGTTTGATAGGGAAAGGACAGGTGGTTGTAGGCACCTTCTGGTTGTAGTCGGAGAACATAGGAGGTTGTAGCCTCCTTCTAGTTGTAGCCATAGAATTGGGGAGTTGTAGCTTCCCTTAGGTTTTATCCTGAGAAAATAGAGGGTTGGAGCCTCCTTCCAGTTGCAGTTGGAAAACAAAGGAAGTTGGTGCTTCCAATGAATGTAATTCTTCAAGACATATAAGAAAAACCATTCTGTGGTTTTCTCCCTCTTTGGGTTTCCACATAAAAAAATCGGTGTACTGTGTATGTGTATGATTGCTCATTTGTTGATTGTTTATTTACTCTGCAATTATTGGATGATAATACTACATTGATATAACAATTGCATTATATGGTCAAAAAGGATTATATTTCTCTATTAATGATTCACCCCCCCTCTCAGTTTATTTATTTATTTTAATTACAATAATACTTTTATTGAGACTGGCCTATGTTAGACATTGGGAATTTTGGAAAACTTTAAGTCAAAGCTACAAATAATAGTAAGTGAACAATTAATCGAATGTTAGAGTCCCAAGCCTTCACCATGGACTAATAATTAAAAGTGTGATGTTAAAATTTTACAAATGACCTAGTTACTCAAGTTATTCAAAGTGAATTTCCTTGGCAAGGAAGCTTCGAAAAATATATTGCATAGATAACAGGAGCCAGAGAGGATTGTGTACAATGACCCCTTGAGATGACTTTGCGTGTAAGGAGTTCAAATAATGAAGGCCACTTCTCTTGTGTTTTCTCCAACACCTCAAGAACTAAACTAAGGTAAATATGTTGTTTATATTCGTAATTATTCTATAACAATGACATTTGATTGTTGTACGATTTTTTAAAAGCTAATACTTAAACATGATGAATCAATTTATATATTTCTAGCTTAAAAGAATGAAATTATTTTGGTACTTTTCAGTAAGGTTCAATAATATCTACATAATTCTCGGTACTTGATCCCAAAACATAGGTCTCATGTTTGTAATTTACAGTACTTAACTACTGGATATTTTTTTTCCAAAGGAAAAAAGCGTAAATTTTATTAAAGAGTATAAAATTTACATTCTTAAGAATCCATGTAAAGAAATTCATTTAATCCTAAAAATCTCTCTATTACCAAGACTGGCTACTAAAATCAAAGATACACAGTTCACAAAAGAGATTCTTTTTGATAATCTTTCTGTACAAAAAAAGTTTGGTTATAAAAACCTGGAAGTCATAAAACTCTGCAACATATAAGCTGTAGCTGCTATATAAGATTCTGGAAAAGCCTCATGAGTACCCCTCCCAAAATGTTGATAGTTAGTATGTTGTCCAACTGATTGTGTTCGAAACTATAGACAAAAAAGAAAAACTTAGGCATTAGATCCTCGTTGACCCATTTTTTCTATAAATGGTCTGCGATAATGTTCATAACTCTGCCCATCCAAGAACTCTATGATGTTCCACTGCCCGAGAGTCATAAGAGTTCCCTCTTTAGATAAGGTGTCTATTGCGGCATTCATTTCCCTGTAGACATGTTTGAATGAAATATTTGTAAATATATTTGTAATTAAAAATACTTCTTCAAGGATAGAAGTAATATTTGTTTTATGACACATTTGATTTTTCCTCAATCAATAGATGACCACCATTGAATCTCCAAACATCTGAAGGTTTAAGATACCTTTTTCCCCAACATAAGTGAGCAAGATATTTAAGGCCATAATTTTTTCATAATTATTTGATCCATATCCCAAAACCCACTTTAACTTATAGAAATGAGAAGGGCACAGATGAAGTACACCCCCTCCTCCATAAAGGTCTTCGTTGTCCTGGGAAGCACCATCAAAGAAATCCCAAGGTCTTGTGATATTTATCTATTCCACCACTACCTGCCTGGGGAGGGGGACATCTTTCTCTTCTGGAAAATGTGGAAGGATAGCTAGTCTTTTGGATGCAATTATCTTGGGAAGTGAGGCCTTTTCCTTGAAGATAGAAACGTTTCTTGCAAGCCAGATGCCCCAGTGAATGATGAGGGGAGGAGCCTTGATATTTTTATTTATATGGTCGTATACCCAAGTCTTCGAGGCCTCTTCAATTGAGGGCCCATTCCAAGAGCATGTTTGAACCAGAGTAGATGAAGTAGCTCTCCAAGTTTGGCTTGAAAAAGGGCATACCAAGAAAAAGGTGGGGAGATGTTTCCTCATCCCCCTTGCAGAGGGAGCACCAATGAGGACCTTCCAGTCCCCTGAATTTAATTATGTTCCACGTAGGGACCTTTTTCCTTAAGAGGCACCACATGAACAATATTTCCTTAAGAGGACATTTGGATTTCCATTTCCCCTTCCACCACCAGACGGGGACTTGTTGGAGGAGATTTGTCATCAGGAAAGAATAACCATCTTTTGGAGTATAGACCCCAAAAGGAATGAGTTTCCATAGAAGTTCATCTTCTTGATCTTTAATTATGATGTGGCCTATCTTGAGACCCTGGATGTAATCATTCCAGGGTACTATAAAATGATATTCTAAATTTAGATCTTGAGCATCTTTCCATCCCTGGCTCCAAATCGAGGTTTGATGCTCATCTGCGATCTGGTTCAGATGGAAAAAACCTCTCTCATGCAAGATATCAATTAAATTCTGGGGTAGAATGTGCTAACCGTTTCTTCCCAACCATGGATGACTACCAAGTCTGAGATAATTTCCTTTACCCACCTTCCAGGCCAACCCTTGATTGATAACATAAAACGATTTTACAAGATCTTTCCACATGATGGAACCATTTTGGTGGATTTTAACCGACCTCCTTATCCAATCCACAATTGAATCTGGACATATATATTTTTGGATGACTACCTTTGACCATAAATTGTTAGAGGATATTAGTCTCCACCCAGTCTTGGCAGCTAATGCTATGGAGAAACGGTGGATATTCTTTAAACCCCATCCCCCGAGCAGCTTTGGCAGGGCCAGGGAGTCCCAATTGAACCATGGCATCACAAAAATATCCTTCTGACTGCCCCAAAGAAATTTGAAACATAACTTCCTTATTTTTCCAGAGTACCTTTTGGTATCCAGGCCATAGATAAGCAATAGACTGGAATTGCCTCAAGTACATATTTTACAAGGATCAACCTATCGGCTCTAGATAACCACCTGAAGCTCTAGGACTTTAGCCTTTTTTCAAGCTTTGCTAAAAGCCAGTTCCAATCTGATTTTTGTAGAAATTTGGTTTTAGGTAAAAGCCCAGGTACTTTAGTCCTTCATCAAGAGGCTTTTCCATAAAAGGAAAAATGACTTTGTAAAAAAGAACTTCTTCTGGGTCGTTAGATGATTAGAGAGGGTGGATTTTGAGTTGTTTATTTTCATGTCAGTATCCCTAATAAAAATATCTAGTATGGGGCTCAACTTTTCTACATCTCCCCTTAAACCGCTGCAGAAAATTAGTACATCGTCAACAAACAACAAGTGAGTAAGGGAGAGAAGATGAGTAAGAGGAATACCAATAAAATTTATGTTGTTTCTTGCTTAAGAGGGAGCCATGCTTAGGCCCTCTTCCACCAGAAGAAAAAGGAGCAGGGATAAGGGGCATCCCTACTAAAGTCCTCTCTCGGCTTGGAAGAAAGGTGAGGTTGCTCCATTTATGAGAACTACAAAGGAGACTGAGGTGATGCACCTCATGACCCAATTTATAAAAGGAATACAAAAAATCGAGTGAGTGAGTAGAAATCTCATGAAAATCCAACTAAATCGGTCATATGCCTTGGAGAGATCAATCTTTAGCACTACCCATTTTTTATTTTGTGTCTTGATGATGTGGCAGCCTTCATGGGCTACACAAATCACTTCATGGATCTATCTTCCTTCCAAAAAACCAATTTTTTCTTGGGAAATTGATTTTGAGAGAATGCCCTTTATTCTTCTGCTTATGATTTTTGCAATTATTTTATAGATACAATTGCACAGAGAAATGGTTTTGTATTCATCCAAGCATTCAGGGGCATCCTGCTTTGGAATTAAAGCTATAAAAGTAGCATTAAAAGGGGGATGGATAAATCCATTGACTCTTGATTCTTCAATAACTTTGAGGAGATCCATACTTATGAGGTCATAAATACCGACGAACAAATCCATAGACCAACCATATAGCCCCAGAATTTTATCTTTTTGGAAACTATGGAGTAATTCTTTTAATTCCACTTCAGATACTTCTAACATAAGATATTCATTTTCCTCCTCTTCAACAAAACTTTATGTGAGAAAAAGGAAATAGAGGAACCCTCATTATTTACAGTCGCGGTCACCTGGGAGTCCTTCAGGGATGCTATTAAGGAACAATACTACTCTGTTGGAATTTATGATGACCTGTACAAAAGGAATATCGAAGTTGATTTGTACCTTGAAGGGGGCGGCACCTCCGCTTGAGGAAGATGTGTCGCCTGTTGGCAGTCATAGAAGGATTTGCGCAAAAATATCCATCATATCATTCCTCTATTGCATGAGGAATTCCTCGAGCAACATTTTGAAGGGATTTCCTGTCCTGTCGTCTTTATTTTCTCCCGCCATGAGAGGTCGCTTGGGCGTTTGAGAGATTTTCTCCTCAAGAGAAACAAGCTCAAGACCCAATTTTTTGTACCCTGACCTCATTGGGGACATGCATTAAGAATGACAAGGAGAATACCGCTATGATACCACTGATCTGGATTTTATGAGTGGAATGAAATGAATATAGATTATTATCAAATGATGCTTAAAACATAATAACATATATACAGTAAAATTGGTTTCTATTCAATAAGGAAATAAGATGAAACTGTAAAATGTAGCGGAAAAAAAGCTTGCTATAATGGTGGTGGCTTATCTCTGAGAAGAGCAAGGATGATTTTAAGGATGGAAATTTATTTTAAAATGTAGAAACTTTGGCGAATCTTAGTAATCCTTCATATGCCAACTATAAATGTTTGGCGATATTTTTGTAAAAATATTCAAATTTCTAAGGATTATATATAGTTTGTATAAAAGTTTGGCGATTTTTAAGGTAAAATAATTTTATTCTATAGAATTTGGGCGAATCATTTTTAGAATAACCAATCTATTTTTTGGAAAAACCATGGAAAATTAGCCCAGGAGCGAAATTTAGCCCCTAAAATCATCCATGGAGAAGAGATGTGACGGTTGCGCTCATTCGCAAGAAGATGATTACAATGAGGCTCTCAAGGCCTTTTTACAATAAACAGGAATGTCAAAAACCCTAGACATCCAAAAACCTAACCCTAGGAGATGAAGCACCAAAATTCATGTGGGCCCCATTTCGGTAAGTTAGAACATCAACTTCTCGGGGTCATAACTTTTGCATACGATCTTCGTTTTAGGCGGACGATAGCCCGTTGGAAATATCTATCCGAGGACTACACATGTTGTTTTCAGACTCTAAATCTATCCATAGTCTAAGTATGGTGAGCCCTAAAAACGTTGTTTAGGGCCTCAAAATGGCCTCGGAAGTCAGGGACCCGAAAACTAGGAAAAAACTGTCGAACTAGAAAAATGTCAAAATGAGCCAGTTGGAATAGGTGGCAGGCCATCGACATCCATATGATCATTCCACTAGCAAGATAGTGACCAAAAAATAATCCAATCTCTTTGTTATATTTTTTTCTCCCAATCTCTTATTTCTCCAAGTGAGTCCAAGCGTTATAGGCGCAATGTCAATTAACCCTGCTTCTCCCAACTTATCCATAAAGAAATAAAAAAGTGAATCATATTGGGACCTATGTCCCTAGGATTCATCCTCCCTTATTGATAAATTTAGGTCACCTCCCAAGATAAGAGAGGAGAATTTCATAAAGGATTTTTCTAGGAGGGCATTCCAAAACTGGGGATGGTCCTGAGTAGGACCATAAATGTTTAGGACTGAAAAATATCTCTCCAAATATTCAACAAAGACAGTAATTCCTTGTCCTAAGTTGAATCCCCAAGAGTTTTCTAGCTTGATGTTTTTTGGGTTCCATCCCATTGCCATACCTCCCGAGTGGCCAAAAGCATCTAAACCAAAGAAAGACCAACCCTTTTGAATCATTTCCAATAGTTGAATGACCATTGGTTCTTCTCTAAGGGTTTCTTGTAACATAACAATATCAGGTTGTGCAAGCTCCAACAACCTTTGGAGCGTGAGATGCTTTGAGGAGCTTGCCAACCCCTGACAGTTTAAGGAGAGCAAATTCATTTGGATACCCCATCTAGGGGTGGCATTTCTCTAAGTGCCTCGGTGATAGAGATTTGTCAGCTAGTTGCCACATCAATGGCTGCTCGATATTGTGCTTTTGAAAAGAAGGATTTTCTACCCCTCCCATTTAAATTAGGACCCAACGTTGGGTTTAGACCCAGACCCGACAGAGGGGTGTTCAGACAACTTGAAGAAATAACTGATTAGAACCTCAAGTTCTAGCAAATGGATTCTTCATCTAAAAGTAGAGAGGAGTCTTGACTTTGGGGAAGGGGAGGAAGCTCAAGAGGGTATGGGGACAAGGTGAAAGAAAGACTAGAAAGAGGAGGGCTCGGAGTGAAGGATGGGATGTTTTCCAGTGCATAGAGGAGGGAGGGGAGCCTTTTTAACATATTTAAATCCACAAAATTATGGGAGAAAGGTTGTAAGAAATTAAAATTTACAGAGAAAGGAGAGATTGGGGGCATACCTAGATGAGCATCTACTCCCTTTTTGAGCTGGAGCTCAAGATTTGAAGGAAGTGTTTCCTAATCTTGTGACTTCCCCTTGTCCTTTGACAAAATAGAAGTGGTGTCCCTTGACCCCTGGTGGGCATTGACTGCATACTTTTTCGAGGAAACCTCTCTCCATGCCCGAATCATGGCCCTTGACTGAACTGGGGACGTCACCATACCCCGATCAGGGAAAAAAGAAAGGGAGGAACTTTGTCATGAGTTTTACCCTTGAGAAGATCTACGCTTCAACGAAAGGGAGAAATCTACAACCTTATGCCCATGTTTGTGACATCTGTGGAATTTTAAGGGAATTCCCTCATAATCAAGTGGTTTCCTGAACACTAAGCCACCATGAGTGAGCTCTAGCGTGTCCGAGAGGCCCTTTATAATATCCCCCGGCAGAGCCCCAGTTCTAATTATGAATTGTAAACATGTTTGTTAGGCTAGTGAGCTGAGTTATAATAATCTAGGAGGATTATGTGATGATTAGGCCAGAGAGCCTAGGATGCTAAAGCTATAAGCCTGATTTTGTATATGTAATTATGCATATCATTAATAAAAATTATACATCGCTGCGTGTATACTGACCACGAAGAAAGAGTGATGGGGGACGAAGCTCCACCAGGTAGGGAAATGGATGGGACTGAGAGGCTAGGAAAGAGGGGCTAAGATAGAGGGCTTAACCCAAGGGAATATTATAATATATTCATGAATAATGAAAATATTAAAGTGGGGATAATTAAATCCAGTTATCCTAAGTTCCTGGGAAAGATGAGACGAATGAAAACTGGAGTGCATGCAGCTCTAGGAAGATAGGTGTCGACCTAGGTGCATGCAGTTAAAGTTGTAGGGTCATCTCATTGTGGTGGTTCACTCCCCATTCTTCCTTCCTTCATCTAACTCATTGGGAATCCATCGTCAGCCTATGTATCTAGTACGCACCTTTGGAATCCTGGGGTGGTACTGGAGTTATCCCATGTGTTAATTGAATGTTGTTGTTGTTGTTATCCTCACCCTACTGGAACTGAGTTGAAGTGGTTGAAGAAGTGGGTTATCAGGCCCGTGTTTGAAGAGGCAGGTTGCCAGGACTGTGAGAAACTCTCTCCAGGTCAGAGAGTTTGTTGGGAAGTGATTTTATCCTAGAGAGAGTCCAGCACCAGCTATGGAGCTCTGAGAATTCTTGATCCTGCCTGCTACTGAGACCTTGAAATGGTAAGTGGAGCAGTCGATGGACTATGGAACAATGAAGG